>PVJX010023581.1:0-29097 GCA_004027295.1 Dolichotis patagonum | reverse complement strand
CTAGTTTAACCATGTTAAATGTTCAAGAGTAATCAAACAAGTGAACACGAACTATGACACTGATGTTTATTTATTTATTTATTTATTTATGGGCAAGGCCTCAAACATGTTGAGCAAACACTGTATGTCGGGTACATCCTCAACCTTTTTTTGTATTTTAGACAAGATTTTTGCTAAGTTGCTCAGACTGGACTTAAACTTACAGTCATTCTGCCTCAGTCTCCTGAGTATTTAGGGCTACTGGCATATTCCACAAGGCCTCACTTAATATTTATAGTTCTTAAAGAAATTACATGAATGGAGAAAGACAATTATTCTTATTACATGTCACTTCTAAACACATGAACAAATATGTAAGAGTTCATATTTCTGCATTAAAAATTGTATACTGTTTGAAATTTTTCTTTTTATATGCAGTTTTTTAAAATTTTATTTTATACGTGCTTCAAAGAATGGAAAGTACTTACAGAATTGTTTCCTGTGTTTTATATTCTCACAAAGTTATTTATGCCTTTGTAATATATTTTTGGACAATGTAAAGAGAAATCTCAAAAATTTGGGTTCACATATGTGTTTCACTTATGCCCCTCTTATTGTTCATAAACTAGAAATTGATGTATTACTCACAAATTGATCTATCAGAAAATGTGTTTGGTTGTAAAGTCAAAAACACTATACTGCTGCAGTTTAAAATGTTTTGTTGTTGTTGTTGTATTACCACTATTAGTAGCAATTTTGGAGACATCAGAAGAATATAATTTGGTTCTCATGCTTTGTTTTTACAAAGCTCACGTCACTAGCAATTAGATAATTCTTCACAGGATATAAGGCACATTATACCACTATCTTACGTGAAATAGCAATGAATTTCATACTGAGATGACAATACACACTCTGACTTCCTAGAGTGTCATGACTGTGATCAATAAAACACAAAGGTAGAGAAAATTTTTGTTTTGATCCAAATGCAATTAGGCAAAAATGCTATTTACTTGTTAGTATGTTGAGAAATTTTTAAGAGATATGATAGCAATATGGCAGAATTAAATGGTTGACTTCTAGGCTAGTAAGAATGGGAAACAAATTTCTACAGCTGCTATGAGTCATCCATAACTATTCCCTTTTAAGTTCTCTGTATTGTTACGGTTTTAATAAGAACTGGAAAGGCATAGCTGTTGAAGTGCTATTCAGAATAGCATTCAAAACAAAAGAACTCATTAGGGGCAGTCTCCCCTTAATGAAGGCTATAATAATCAGAAGCTGGAAAGTTAGACATCCTTCAGGGTTAGCAACTGCCACAAATCAAAGGCTCCCATGAGTCTGTGTAGTTAGGAGACTAAGGATTTCAATGGTAATTCCATCTGTGTAACCAATTGTAACCTAAACTGCTGAAATTAGAGGTTTTTAATGAATGACTGCATAAATAAAATAATGAACATGTAAAACCATCAAATAAATTTAATGAATTAATAAGTGTATATATGTTTGCTTATTTGGTATAAATTTGTCTTTAAGAAAAATAAAAATTATTGAGAATGAACCAATGCTGTATCTATTTTTATTATAAAATAATTACAAGAAAAAAATATGAAAACAGAAACTATAAGCTACCATATTCAGAATGGTAAAAGATCCAAAAAATATTCATTTTTCTGTATTTCTCTTAAACTCGCAGAAAAATAAAAGATTTAACAAGAATTTTAAATGGAAAACTATGGAAGATACTGCCTAGAGATTCAACAAAATGGTAAAACTTTGAAAAATAACCAAAAAAATTTACAAAAAAATTGATTCCGCATACAGAGTTTCCATTGATTCATAGGCAACATCATTTAGAAGTGTATCTATGCAGAGCTGGAAGATGATTGCTTTTCAAAATGAATATTGAATATTATCTGCATCAGAGCCGTATTAACTATGATGGGAAATTAAAATGACAGGGAAACACATTTTAATATCCAAGCATCTTCCACTGTTCAGTATGAACTGTAAGCAACAGTATAGATATTGCTTGAAACATGGTTGGAGATGAACTATGCTGACCTCAATTCAGACCTGCTAAACATAATCTACATTTAACAGTATCCCTGGGTTCCTTATGTCCACAGTGATTTTGAGAAGCACAAGAATAGACTACATTTCCTTTGTGTATGAATGTAAGGGGAGTGTGCATTTACATATTTATTTTGTTACTTGGCCAGTTGATTCAGAATTCATTCTCAAAGGTAAGCAAGTTCATTGGAGATCTACCACACTTAAGACATATACTTTTAGGATAACATTCAGCATATATTGTCAGTCATTAAAAACAAAACCAAAAGAAACCAAAATTTTAAGCAATTGCCAAGTAACTCCCTTTACAGGCTCAAATTTGTTAACAGTAGTTTGACGCAGTTTCTCCTAAAGACATTCTTCACCTATCTAAATTTGAGATTTTATTTTAAAGCTAAGTAGATTTGGGAATTGGAAGAGCTAGTTTACAAAAGTTACTTTACCTTAGAATGAAGATAAATGTTGCAAGATAACACAAATACTTATTTTGAATATAACATGATGAAATTAGTTTTCAAGGTATTCAATAGCTTAGCATGCAAAGACATTTCCACAAAGATGTTTCTGGTTTTTTATTTTAAAAATTCACACTTATTTAGGAAAGGACATTTTATGATGAAATGTGATTAAGATATCTATTTTAATACAATGCATTTAAAGATGACCAGAAAATCATCTCAACATCTGTAAAAATATACAAAGGTATCAACATCCCTTTACACAGAAATGTCATCCATTCAGCTTGATTTTTAAGAGACTTTATAACTTTTTAACAAATATGTATTTATATATAAATTTATGTATTTATTTAACAATTTTTCAAGTCATTCAAAATTGTTAAGCACCATCGTTGTGTAAATTTGGATTAAATTAGTCCTTCCTCTTCAACAGCTTATAAAGAACTGAGACTATAATCGAAATTATAGCACACAAGAATCTTCAGTAATCATCAGAGGCTCTACACTCAAGACTGCTCATTGACTTGAGGAATACAATTAAGTCCTAATATATGAGTGGAGAGTTTAATATATAATTTTCTAGTGGTAATGTAAAAAATCCAGCCCTTCATCCTAGACGTTACACAAAAATCGTATACTCACATAGCCTTTCAAAGCCTCATAGGCTGGGTTTGGTGGCGCAGACCTGAAATTCCGATACTCTGGAGCCTAAAACAGGGTAATCATTGCGAGTTCTAGGCCAGGTGGACCACACAGTGAGCTCAAGGCCAGCCTAAGAACAGAAAAATCTGCTCAGGGGGCTTCCAAGTCTGTGGTTTCCTGCACACATATTAGCAACCTAACGCACTGGCCTACTTACACCACCCTCACACATTAAATCCCCTACAGAAAGCATCACAAAACTTCTCTTAAATAGTGTATACTGTATACTTGTTTATTCTTAATTATATACTATAGCAATCAGAGTGAGTGGGGAGAGTGTGGGGGAGTAAAAGAGATCAAGGCATGTTATGTGTACTTACCAATTCTTCAAGATGAATATAATCATTATGCATCACAGATAATAATAAAAAAGAAATAAAGTTATAAACCTCCATCTTTGTCACATTTTGTCTCCCACACGCCACAATATTTACCCTATCTTCACCCTAACGTGTAAGACTTTATGAATAAGACGTAACCCACTTAAATGTTCCTTAACTGCATTGTGTCTATTTCTCTTTCAAGCATAATTTGAGCATTTTGTTAAAGATAAATGTGTTTTGGAGAATCAACAGGGATCTTACTATATTACAAGCATTTGTTGATTGTAATAGTAATAGGATATCAATCTTAAATTTAGGCAGATAGAGCTATTAATTCCTCACTATTTAAAGTTTTTAAATCTAAAGGTATTGTAAAGTAATTACAACAAAAGAGAATTCTTTGGCTCTGATAAGTGAGAGGTCCAGAAGTTTCCAGATCTTTTGGTTTAGATGCTCAAAGATGATATTCACTTGGTTGTTAAAAGAAAAATTGGACCAGTTTAATTTTGTGAAGTTTGAGGAAGGAGAAAGGTTCTATAACTGTACAGCATTCTAACCCAAAGATACCCCAGAATATTTCACCCTACCACTAGAGAAGTAAAAATGACAAACACATGTGACCTGATTGGTTCACATGGTTTGGCCTTATATGTTCCTGCTTTGACAGCTGTCTACCTCTGATTGATGGGAAGGTCAGCTCTGCGATTGGCAGAGACTGCTTGTTTATACATCATGTTAGGTTTGAGATCAATACTAAGGGAAGGCTTGTTTGTTTGTTTGTTTGTTTTTAGACAGGATCATGCCCTGTATTTCAGGCTGGTCTTCAATTCTATGTAGCCCAGCCTAGCCTCAAACTCACAGTGATCCTGATTCTCCTGCCTCAGCCTCCAGAGGGCTGAGATTCAAGTGTGCCCCACCATGCCTGTTTGGGAAGCCATCTTAGTACAAATTCAATCACTTGTTAAGGTCAAATTTATTTTCTTTCAACATATTCAGCAGACTTGAGTATCAAATGTCTAGATGCTATAGCTAACATAGGTGAGAGTTAGGTGAGAGTTTAAGAAACTAAAATCCCTACCTCGAACTGCTTTCATTCTATTCAGTGAAGCACAACACAAACACAAATAAGATAATTTTCTTTAGAGCCACAGTTGATTATACAAGGAAAAGTGCTATGGAGAAAAACCACCAGGCAGAGTGGAGAAGAGCAATTGAGTGTCAGCTAGGACCGTCAGGAGGCCTTCCTGAGAAGTTTATACTGGAGTACGGATGTAACACAAAGAGAGAACAAGGATGTGGATTTCTAGAGGAACAGCGCGATAAACTGAGGGACTGTAAGAGCAGAGATCACAGGAACAGTCAGTGTCTTGCATGTTTAAAGAAGTGGAAATGAGGGCAAAGTGGCCAGATCAGAGCGCCAAAGGGAGGCCATAGATAAGAGACCAGTGTTCTTACATCTTTTTCCTGCTTCCCACGCCTTCATGCTCAGGTGCATTCCTGCAAAATGCTCCCTACCCCCACCAGTATCAGGTCTTACTTCATTGCTCACTGAAGTGGGAACAACATTTCCCCTCCCCAGGATACATCACAAAGGTTACAAGGTGGCTCAGGTTGGATCCAACACCCACCTATGGGTTCATCACATTAGACTGTGGAAGTTAGCTGTCTAATATCTGAATATCATGCCAACCCCATTGGCCAGTCTTCCCACACTGAAAAAACATTGTTAGTGGTAAGTGGATCAATACCAGAAAATCAAGTAGCTATTTCTTAATGTAAAGGGAAATGGAAACTAGTCATGTTCAAAGAGCAACACTTTCGCAGTTTCAAATATTCCCTTGGAAGTGTGTTCAAATGAGAAAGTTGGCCAAAGAGTCATTGAACACATCCCCTAATCTTCACTTGTCCGACATGAGAAAAGGAAGGAAATGAGTAAGAAAAACGCATAATTCAGTTAATACTTAGTCACACACATATGTATTCGTCTACAAGTCACAATGCTAAAATCAAGTATAATTTATTCATGGAGTTAGTGGCTTTAATTGTGTAGAAAGAAGATAGCTACTATATAAAATACATACGACATGGCTTTTGAGCTTTAATTTATGCAGACAAGAGCTCTTAGTTCTAAGTAGTTCCTAAAATACATTTCATTCTGGTTTCAATCTTCATAATATTTTCTCGCACAGCAACTGAATATACAGACTGTAACTGAGATCTGTTCGGCAGTACAGTGAACAATCAGTGTGTTAAATGCCAAAGCAGAGTAGCACCATATGTTTTATCAGAGTCATTTCTAATGTCTAGGTTTTATTTTTATTATAACTGCCAAAATATATTAGATTTTCCAGAATATATATATATATATATATATATATATATATATACACACACATACCTAGAGATGTTCTTTCTCATTAGACAATGTCCTAGTAGGTAAGGTGAAACTGTTGTTTTGTGTTGTGTTGTTTTGTTTTGTTTTGTTTTGTTTTGTTTCTGTGGTGCTGGGCATCAAACCCAGGGCCTTGTGATGCAAGGCAAGACCTCTATCTCTGAGCCACATCCCCAGAAAAGCTGAAACTTTAGGACAATACTTCACACAGAATACTAAGGTAATGTGTACCATAAAAGCAAATTGCTCATTTCCGTCTATCGATCCATTGCGGATGTCTATTTAACACAAGAACTCATTTAACTCATTCAAGAACTAGTAATCCTTCAAACAAATATTGGGTAGAAATAAATTTCAAAATCAACCTAGGAAAGTTTATGACCAGGATTCCTGATTTATTAACAAATCCTGTAATACAAATCCCTTGAATAATTTATTTCTATTAGACACTCTTATGAGCACCAGGGACACTAATTCCACAGAAACTTCTGACCGATTATACTCCCATTCTACTACAGTGAGAGCAATAGGAAACAAATGAAACAGTATTTTTTTAAATTTAATTTTATTAATACATATTTGCCACACAGAGTGATCACATTCATCATAGGGAATTTGTACCTGTACTTTATATATCTTAACTCTTTTTTCCGCTGTATTCTCCTCCTGTCCCTTTAACCCTTCTTCTATTTATAAAAACTTTTTTACTATTTTTTCTTTTCCATTCTTTTTTAAATTCCCTTTCTCTTCCTCCTTCTTTTCCCTGCATTTTGAACATGTTCTTCCTATTTTCCAATATCCATCCTCTATTTTACTCCTTATTTATCCTTTGAGTTTCTCACAGAAGAGAAACAGTGCAAAATTGAAATTTGTGTGTCTACTTTATTTTAATTAATTTTATGGTATCCAGCTGCATCCATTTACCTGGAGTCACTTGACTCAAGGTTATGTTTCTTTATGGGTATGTAGTATTCCTTCATATATAAATACAGCGGCCATCAACAGAGGGAGGAGCATTACTTGGGTGAAAAAAAGCACAAAAATGAAATGTGCACTTTTAAAGTCCATGCTTCCCATATACATCATAATGGGGAGCTGTAAAAGTTCACCCTGGACTTTTGTCTGTGTTGCCAAAATTACTCAGAGTATGAAAAGATAATCTTTTGAGTCATTTTATTGAAGGATGCTTACATTTGTGTGTGGGGGTGTCTATTCAATTTTTTTCTCAAATTTTCTGTGTATGCAGGTTTTAACATATCTTTTTAAAAAGCTTTTTAAAAAATTTTTATTTTTTTATTTTTGGTACTGGGGATCAAACTCACAACTTCACGCTTGCTGGGCAGGCACTGGGCTGCTGAGCTATATCCCTGGCCCTGGTTTTTATCTTACAGCCACATAATGTTATAAATATTTTTCATTATGTGATCACTGTGACTCTTAGACAGCCCACTATATTTAAATTTGTCTTTATTGACTCACTCAGTGTTTTAGCATTCATGCTCTGTGCTTCATCAGTCCTAATTTTTCTCTACTTTTTCCTTTGGTTTTCTATGATTTTAAGAAACATTTTATTTCATTTTCCTACTTAACCACATAAGGTATATTCATTCTACTTCTTTTAGCACAACTCTTAAAATTTTAACGTGCATAATTTGAAAGTTAGTCACTGTTTTCCCAGAATGATGGAAATAACTTCAAATGCTGTAAGCCCCATCTTTTGTGTTCTGTCCTATATTCCTGCTATCTAGTGTTTTCACGCTGCCTTAGTTTCTTTCCATCAACAAGATTCATATTATTACAACGTTTACATCATGAATGCTGACTTGAATTTACTTATATATTTATCATAATCCACCCACCCTTCATTCATTCTTGCATCTCATATCTTACTCTGATTTCTTTATTCAGAGAATTCTTTTCAAAATTTGTTTATGAAATTTATTACTGGTAAAAATTCTTTTAAAAATTTTATTTTGTTAGAAAATGTCTTTGCCTCAACAAATTTTGTACAGAGTAGCTACTTATCCAATTTTGACCTAGCAATTACTGCCCTTTAATATTATGAAATTAAGGGCTGGGGGTTTAGTTCAGTGGCATAAGTGCCTGCTTGGCAAATGCAAGGTCATGAGTTCAATCCCCTGTACCACAAAATAATAATAATAATAATAATAATAATAATAATAATGTATCATCTAGCTTTCAGAAAAATTGCCTAATCTTGAAATCATCTTGTTTATACAGGTAATGTGTCTTCTGTAATGGATTTTAGGATCTTACATTTGTTTTTGTCATTAAATAACTACATGTGGGTTTATTTATTCCACTTAAATCTGTTGTATATCTGGAATCAAAGGAATTACAGCATTCTTTAATTATAGAGAATACTCATTACCTTTTAAAATATTGCTTCCCTCCTATTTGTTTTAGTATTGTCTCTCTCAAAATTATGACTACACTTACGATTAACCTTTTATATTTTTTTGCTCTAAATTGTTTGGCATTTTCTATCTTCTTCTCTAGATGCTGCATTTTTGGTAATTTTTTCATCTCTCTCTTCCAGGTGAAGAATTCTCTTTTAGCTGTATCAAAGCAGCTAGTTGAAAAACACTTTGAGTTTTTTGCATTCCGGTGAATGTAACCTTCATGATTAGAAATCTTGTTTTCTTTTCAAATCTGATTGTTCTAGTTTCATGTTTGCGTTCATTGTTTTTGCAATGTGTTTTATGTGTTTACCATTTTTCCTGTTCTAAATTCTGTGAGTTATTGTGCTCATTGAGATGGATAAGAAGGATCTGACTCTCCCTTTTGTTTTCTGGATGGTTTGACCAGGGGCTTTCACTACCCTCCTGGTTAGTTCCCTGTGCTCCTCTTACCATCCCACCATCTGAAGCCCCAGAATGGACAGAAGCAAAGAGGAGCTTCTTGTCTCGGTGTCCTCCTGCCACTTCCGAGGGTGTTCCAGGCTGCCCTCCTGGACCCTCTGACAGGGAGGTGCCCCTCCCCTGCTCCTGCCACTTCAGATGCTGTGGCTGCCTCTTTGAAGCTGGGGGGACACCCTAACAAAGCTAGGATTTTGGGGGGGAAGGAGGGATCCAGATCCATTGTTAAGATTAAGATCTCCCACCTCCCCAAGCCCCAATAATCTTCAAATCACATAGCTAACCCTTTTGAAGATCCCTTATTTCTAACCCTGATGATTGTCACGGCGGTGCCACAGCTGTCAGTCTCAGATCCTATGAATCCTGTCTCTGAATCACTGTGTTTAGATATGAAGATCATATTTTTCTATCAAAATCTTCATTAGTATAAGAGATGTCCTTTTAGAAGATATTTTTATGTCTATGCAATAATATTAGTACTGCATAGGCAGTTCTTAGCATGAAGTTTCCCACATCTTTCAGAGTGAAAGTCAGTATTTACAAACTCCAGGAAAGAATATGCATGTGATTTAAGATTTTCAGGGGACCTGGTTTTCAGGGGACTTGGCTGGTTTTACAGCCAGGCTGAAGCCAAATTTTTCATATCTCTGCTGACAGAGAGTTCTTGTTACGCGGTATATCTTTTCGAAAATTCACCAATCCTGTTGCCATACACAGGTGCTGCTTCCATTGCATACCTCTGCGGGTCCGTGAGCTCACTTCTTGACATTTTATGGTTATTACAAAGGAGTATTTTGTCAAGAAGGTGAAATGCCCCCATGGCAGGGAGTCACAGCAGCATAATGCGTTTATTTCTGTATACAGTTCTTTCTCTTTTTCATTTTTCTTAACTTTTGAAGTGATACTTCATTCTCTATCTTTTGAGCTGAATCAATCATGCAATTAAAGGGATATTTGCTATATTTCACCTTTCTGATCCGGATGTTGTCTAAAGCAGATAAGTCAGGATATATAGTATTCTGTATGTGTCAACTGACCCTATCATACAAATTACTTCGCTTCTTTAGGGCTTCTTTGAGAATAGATACATATAAGGAAAACAAAACAAAACAAAAATCATAATCTATGATTCTGTGTGTCAAAAATCATGGCTGTTGAATTTATTCATGGCTGTCTCCAATTGTTATGAAGACAATTAATTGCCTTTAGCTGACTGTAAAACTAGATTAATGGTTCAAAAACTCTCCCTAATAGTTCAGTGTATTAGTGCTACTTCATTTGACTGCTCTCTCTTTGTGGTGCTGTATCTGTTTTATAACATAGTCCATGCTTCTTTACAACTTGGTGGTTATTTACCTTAGTGAGTAGCCACAAAAGGCAAACCGTAATACGCAAAAACATCCAGCCTTTGCTTGCTGGTGGAATGCTGGCCAAAGAAATTCATGTGATTGCATCTGGAGTCCATGTGAAAAGAAACTACAAATGCATATGAATTTCGGCAGTATGGGTTTTGCGTGATAACTGTGCAAGCATATGGAGGAGACTATGAAAGAAGTTTTTTTATGAATTTAGGAAAGCGTGTAAAAAGGCTCAGAGACACAGAAAAGATCAATAAAATAGAAAGAATGCCAACACATTAAAAAGGAAATTCAGAGATTTTGTGCATTATGGAATGCAGCTAAAATTCAAAAAACAATCTGGACAATTCAAAGGTTGTTAAGCATATTAAAAATATTGCCTATGGAAAATGATTATTAGTGGAAAATAATTACAAAAAGTGTTTCAATATAATAGTGTAGAGAAACCTTTGTATTATTTTTTCTCGTCTTGGTCTACTTTTCTCCTGAATATCTACACAGATTTCTCTCCCTCCTCTTTCAGGTTTTAAGCCTATTTTCACTTTCTTTTTTTCCAGTGAGCTTTCTGTAAAGACTTGGATAGTTCCCATCCCTAAGTCTTCTTTATTTACAACATTTAACATTCAATGTATTTTTGTCTTTTTAGAATAAAAGACTCATAATGATAGGAATATCTGTCTTACTGAAATTCTATCTTTAATACTGACAAGAATGGCAAAGACAGTACTCTAGATGTCTCTGAATGACTGAGGTAATTATAAACACACTGAATGTTACAAACAAAAGTCTAGCAATAAATGGTAGAAGCAATACGACATAAAATTTATATGCAATCTGTATTTTAATTATTAATCTATGATACTATGTTATAAATAAAAATGTCTACAGTACTAAAAATTTGGTCTACTCGTCACAGCCCTTTCCACTATTTTATAAGAACTTTAAGCTTAAAGGAAGCAATATGCTCTTGTAAAATTCATACCAGGGAATATTTCTATGCTCTTTTATTAAACCATGAGAATAAGTAGTCCTTCATAATTTAAATTTTTCTTTGGCCTTTGTGATTCTCATACAGCTCAAATACAGTATTAACCTCACATTTTGCATAAATTAATAACCTACTCTATACTCTTTAAGCTCATTTAAATTAATTCTTACGCACATTCCAACAATTAGTAAGGATTCTCTTTATCATTTTACATATATGATCTAATTTAATGCTTAAAAGAGCCATGTAAGAAAGGAGTTACTATTCTGTGGTTACAACTAAAACAATAGTTTCTTGCAGTCATCAGACTTAAGGTTTTATGATCTTATATTGGAGCAAAATGATGCATGTTCAGTGGAAACCGTACTTAATATATTGATTTTTTATTTTTTCCTGGACTGTTCATACATACAATAATGTCTTGTGACTCTGGACAGTGGCAAAAAGCCATAGGCCCCACACAGCCACATAATCACCAGAACAAAAACCAATACTCTACTGAACACTTTTAAATATATAGCTTTTGTGTTAAGTGTTTTTTCCTAACTGGCTAATTAACATTTATAGTACATGTAAGACAAGTCTAATCTAACCTTAGGTGTTCAAAAAGTTAGGTGCATTAAGTGCTTTCTCATTTACAGTACTTTCAACTTATGACAGGCTTATTGGGATACGTTGAGGACAGACTGTTTCTGCACAATATTAATGAACACACATACACAAAATGTGGATGCATTTGTTTGCATATGCATATACAAATATGTATGAGTATGTTTTTAAGGTACCGGCACAGCTGTTTAATTGTTAATTCAGAAGATGTGTACAAAATAACTATAGAGGACATGTGAATCTTTCAGTTTTGCAGTTATTCCCTTTACTTGATAATATCTTATTGCTCACATTCAACTAATGTATAGTTATACCCTTAAAAAGTAATGTAAAAAGAGTCAACATTTTAAGATTATCTCTACTTCCAGATTATCTCTACTTTATCTCAGCAAAAATTTCCCACTGCTCACTGAAAGCAATTCTAGGTTTTTCATTCATAACATTTTTTCTCCAACTGTGCAGTAGTTCTTCAAGCAATTTGTGGCAGTCATGTAACTCTTAATTTCTCCCTTTTTCTTTGTATGTCCTTTCTTTTCTGTTCTGTAGTCACATTGTTAAAATGCAATCACCCACTATCAGGCTCATTCTACCATCCTGAATACATAAGCTTCAATCATTCTGGCATTTTTATTTATTCAAATTGAATACTCAAGTGTAATTGATTCCCTATTCCCTTCATTTACTCTGAGCTAGAGATTTCTTTAAAATACAGATTTTATGTTATATCTCCACCTCCTCTTTAGACTTTCTTTAATACACTAAGGCCTTGGGATACAATTAAATAATTTGGGCAGAAGCTAGATGGTACCCTTGTGTAAATCTTATGTGGAACTGTGCAATGCATTTTAAGCCAAGAGACTCCCTAAAAACGTTTCTCTTTGTTTTAATTTCAATGGTATTATTAAGAAAGGAAGAGGAAGAATTAATTACCTGTGTTTTCTATTTCCTCTATATTCACTAATAACCAGAAGAGAGGAAATAGTAGCGATTATAACATCATTTTAGATTCCTTTAATAATATCACATGAAAAATGGAACTCAAAACTGAGAATTTCTTTTAATAATACAAAACAATTTTTCAGAGGAAAAGGTAATGGAATGAGATTGTTTTAGAAATAATCAGAGCTGCATCTTAATATGAACTTCACTTTGTAACCTTGCTTAAATTTTTGGTGCCTATGATTTAATGTCACTTGCCTCTGTGTGTGTGTGTGTGTGTGTGTGTGTGTGTGTGTGTGTGTGTGATACAGGAGACACAACAGCTAAATAAAACCTGGTTTAAAAATTTTCTTTAATACACCAAATTTCAGTTCAAAACCTCTGTAATATGTCTACTTTCCTCTGTAATATGTCTACTACTCTGTAATATGTCTAATCTCCCTCTTTAGTCCAATGCTGCAATCAAACTACTAGGTTGAGAATTTCTGCTTTAAATATTTACTTATCCATTAGCATTTCTCCTTTCACATTATCTACTCTCACTACTAGAGTATTTAGAGGCACTTATTATATGTACACTGGGAAAAATAAAAATTAAGTGTTAGTATATATATATATATATATATATATATATATATATATATATAAAATAGGTTTACTTAGAGAATAACACTGTTTCATTATGCAGGAAGTACAGAAGAGCTGCATTAGAACATCATATATATGCTGAGATCTCTGAATTAGAAGATTATATATATATATATTCAATTCCAGAGTAACCTACAACTGTTATTATTTTCATCCCTGAAAAATACTGTTTGCAATTTAAAAAGAGTTCTGGAGATTAGTTTCAAAAATATGGACAAATGAAAAGTTATTAAGATGTACACTTAAAATAGTCAAAATGATAAGTTTTACATTGTGCATTTTAAAGTAAACATTTTTAAATGTTTACTTAAAAATATTAAAAATTAATTATTAAATGGACAGTGCAATTCAATGAGTACAATTCAATGAGGGGATATAGACATATAAAAACACAGTGGTCTTGAGTATTATGAGTTTTAGTTGATTCAAATGGAATTAATCTGCTAAACCTAATCATTCACTGCCTGTTCTAAGGAAATATCCAGAATATTTTAATTAAGTAGATTTTAAATTAAAAATACACACAATAATACTAAAAGTGAACACTGCAGTCATGAAATTCACTCAAGGAAAATTCAAGAGAATCCTATTAAATAGTTATTGATTGCAACAATAAGAAATGTTTTTCACATTGCTTAGAATATTTAGCCTATAAGAAGAAAGAGTATAGTGTGATTTATGGTTTGCATTATTTAACAAACAGCACTTTTTGTTCAACAGAAACACCTGTTAACAGTTTTTCTTAACCTCCAGACTGACAAAAATTGATATTTATCATGCAAGTTCTATAAGATCCACTTGAGTGAGTCATTTATGTATTCAAAGAAATATTAAGTGATTTTATATCATATAATAATTTTATGATATCCTATTTCTTAAAGCACTGGTATGCCACCCCTGATAAACATGGCAGACAAATCATACAAAATACTTGATCACTGTGAGAACTTCATTCTTGAAATTTGTTATTAAAACATTCACTATACTCCTCCTTGGTCAGTCTCTGAGGTACTGAGCAGTATTATCATGACTATCTTGTCCTTTCTGGGTAAGATTTGTTTCCTGGATTCAAGTTGATATACGAATCTCATCTGTATCATCTACAAAATATTCATGACCATAATATATGGAATAAATATTAATTATGTATGGATTTTAGATATGGCTCTATCTTTAATTTTTTACTTTGATGTTTTAGGTGACAGGAAAAAATTTAAAACTTTTAGAAGACATTGTAATCTATTATTAATATGATATATTGGTGACCATTCTAAAGATGCACCTCTTTATATTCATATTTCAAAGACAGTGATTTATTCCAGCTGTTCTCATCTCAATGCTTTAAGGCTTAGAAATGATGCTTCCACATTTTCTTTGCCTGCACATGTCTAATATTTTATCTCCTATCAGTTATTTTCTTATGAAACTATAAATACCTAGAGGTCTAAATCATGATGGTTTGATTAAGCAGAATGACAAATTAGATGTATATTGCATTTGGATCATGGGGACTTACAAGGAAGTCTGAAAACTCATATAGAATTATAATGAAATACAAAAGGAGCTTTAATCATCTAATGAGAACTAGGGAAGCCTAAGAATTCTTACATAGATATTTATAATGTTGATGATCAAGGTATTTTGCCTCAAATGTGGCAGGTAGTTAGCAATCACTTAATAGTCATATACTGTCAACACAGCTCAGCTGTCTTTCATTTACACAGGCCCAAAAGACTAAAATTGACCAATAAGTGATTCGCAGAAGCAACATGCATCACTTATGAGCTCAGCCATAGAAAGGCGAAGTCAGTTTACTGTGCTCTGTAGTTCATCCATCATCACAGGGAGCCTCATGCAGTGTTTCTAATGGTATCACAACTATGACACAGTCGAGTTCGTTTTAGCACTGGTAAGTGGTCACTTTGAGAAGTCGAACACTGTACTGGCTGATGTCGACACACAGAATCAGGAAGCAACACACACAATAAAATATTACTGAGTTAAGTCACTGTATTTTCATTCTAGAATGACCTAGTCTAGCCTACTGGAGACAAGATGAAGTGAGCAGTTGTAGTGACAAAATCTACAATATGCAAGTTTGTGTAGTGAGACTAATACCAGAGACTAAAAAGGTGATGACTTATGTTACAAAGTCACAAAACGTTTGATAAAATTTTTTTGTGGTAGCTTAGACTGCAGATGATATTCTCCCTCTCTGAATGGAATGTAAGTTAGGAAAACAAGTCTCAGTGTTGAGGAAAGTACTCAGAAAGCCATATAGGAAAGAGATGGGCTAGGAGAGGACTGCTTAGGACATATACAGAATGGAAGACTACCGGTCTTCTAGAAACCCAGGTTTGTAAAAAAATTGGGGGACAAAACCCAAATGATTTTAGGCCTCAAATAGTAAAACACTGGTCTAAAACATCTTTGAGAGATTGAAAGAAAAAAATCAGATTTAGACGTGGCCACCTCAGAGTCCAGTAATTATTTAATGATGGTTAGTGAAAAGAGAGCGTAGCTTGAGGGTGAGGAAGTACAACTCCACAGCAGATTTGTGAACTGTGTCCTGAAGAGAACATCAGGTGTGATTACTGGTATGCAGAACTACCTGAAAAAAAATGAATGGAAAGATCACCAAGCTTTTGAAACTGAGAAACGTCACTGTACATAAAAGGCCTATGAAGGAAGAGATGATGGATAGAATTAAACGATTTACATCACTGCAACATCACTGGCTAAACGTTCCTAGCATTAGAACTTGTCTTCTTAATTGTTACATTCAGTGGCAGGGAAGCGGACAGTTTAAGTGAATGATTTTGGTTCATTGGCACTGTGATATTATTATGGTTGCTAAAGGTCAAGAGCCATATAGAATAAGAGCTTCATCTAATTAGTCAAGAATACATGGCATCAATTTGTTACTAGTCATTTAAATCTCAAACCTTCTCTATTTTTGGAAGACTAATAGGATGGCAGAACAAAAAATACAATAACCATATTCATGAGTAGTTTCATTTAGGTAAACTACATAGGCACTCTGATGCCTTCAAAAATGAGCCCATTAAATATTAATTTCAGTCATTCTTAGCTCATCATTTAAAACCCAAAGGGAGGAGGGGTGAGATTCAGGCAAGCATTAGTGCACAGTTCTAAATGGGATAACAAATAGCAAGTCAGTCTTCAGGCTTATGCTGCGCTAAACTTACAAACATTATATTTGGGTTTTATGTGATTATACGAAGTAGGTCAAAAAGTGCAAGAGTTAATTGATAAATTAATGCTTACTAAGCTTTTTTAAGTCTTTTACCTTGTTAGAATGATATTATTTTAACAGAAAAAAATCTACCAGTAAATTAAGGGGTAAAGGAAAGGGATAGGTTTTACAAATTAATCTTTGCATTTTTTCCACAAGAATACTGTTTTTCCCTCAGTCCCCTTCAAATAAAGGGCAGCTTAGCACACTATTTCTTTTACAGTATACTCTATATTTTGATGCTATCAATGACATAAAAATCATGATTTAATGTAAGTATATGTGTTATAATATTGCTTCACATATGTCCCCTATAAAAATACTTCCAGATTCTCAAAGCTGGCATTTTTCTCACACATCTAATTATACTACAAAACTATCAAGTCCTTTATAACATATAATAGAAACTAAATCCCCTCCTAGAGTGTGCAAACATCCACTTTGCACTCCTGGGAACTCTGAAACCAGTCCTGACGCCAGTGGATTAAATACTCTCTTAAGTTTCCTGAAATTACCATGAAAGGAAAAACATTCACACCAGATACAGAAAAGATATCCTGTGAGAGGGAGCAAAATGATTCATATTATACTAACTTCTTAATATCAGAGGAATCTCTGCTTGTCCCTAAATTATTGAAACAAGATGTATCAGTTTCCCTGATAGGAGTTAGCAAATTATTTCTTTAACCAGCTATAAATTCTTAGTTTCTTTTGATTACTATCATATTATAGAAACAATAAAATTGAACACTGGTTGAATTTGTCCTTTATGATAGCAAATGTAGAGATCAATAACTGCATTAGGAAGATGAGGAAACTGGAGCTTAGAGATATTAAGAGAGCAAAACAAGATCTGCAGCATTAAATTCTTAACTATATGCACACTGCACAATTTTCTATGTGTATAAACACATTTTTCACTCCAGGGAAGAGGGTTTATACTTCACATCAAATTCTTAAAGGGGTTTACTGATAAAAAAAAAACTTACCTGCTCAAATGTGTGAAGGAATTAAAAGAAACAGACTGGCAGAATGGATCAAGAAAGAACATCCAACCATATGCTGTGTACAAGAAACACATCTAATCCAAAAGGAAACTCAGACTGAAAGTCAAAGAATAGAGAACAATACTCCAAGCAACAGCAACCCCCCAAAAACCAGGGGTAGCCATTCTGTATGCAGTTAATGTGAATTTCAAACCAAGAATGATCCATAGAGATAAAGGTCACTACATACTAGATAGGGGAAAACTTCAACAAGAAGAGATAACAATATTAAACGTATATGCATGAAATTTGGGAGCATCCAGCTATACAAAATAAATATTAATAGAAATGAAAAATCAAATAAGCCATGACACAATTATAATGGGTGACCTTAACACCCCATTGACACAAAGAGACCGATCAACTAGACAAAAGTCAGCTCAAAATAACAGAACTGAACCACATTTGTGAACAAATGGACTTGAAGGACATATACAGAGTGTTCCATGCAACAACATCAGAATATACATTCTTCTCAGCAGCACATGGAACAATCTCTAAAACAGAGCATATAGTAGCCCACAGAACATGCTTAAGTAAATCCAGAAGAACTGAAATTGTCCCATGCATGTTATAGGATCATAGCACCATGAAACTAAAACTACATGACAGAAGAAACTGAAAAAAAAGAAACCCCACACACACATGGAAATTGAGTAACACACTCTTAATCCAGTAGGTCACAGAGGAAATTAAAGAAGAGATTAAAAAATATCTACAAGCAAATGAAAATATAAATACAACTTACCAGAACCTGTGGGATGCAATGAAAGCAGTCCTCAGAGGAAAATTTATTGTGGTGAATTCACACATCAGGAAAACAGAATAAACACAATTAAAAACCTCATGCTACACCTGAAACATCTAAAAAAAGAATAGCAAGTCAAGCCCAAAGCCAAAAGAAGGGAGGAAATTATAAAGATCAGAGCAGAAATTAATGCAATGGAGACTAAGAAAACTACAAAGAATCAATGAATCAAAGAGTTGGTTTTTTGAAAGAATAAATAAAATTGATAACCCCCTATCCAACCTTATTTTAAAAAAGAAAAGAAAAAACTCAAATTCATGCAATAAGTAATGAAAAGGGTGAAATCACTAGAGACCCTGTGGAAATAAAGAAGATCATCAATACTTATTTTGAAAATCTCTACTCTCATAGGCTTAATAACACAGAAGAAATGAACAGATTCCTAGAAACATATGAACTACCAAAGCTGGGTCAAGAAGATGTAAAACTGATGAATAACCCAATTTCAATTAAAAAAAATGAAAATGTAATTACAACCTTACTAACAAAGAAAAGCCCAGGTCCAGATGTATTTACTGCAGAATTTTACAAGAAATTCAAAGAAGACTTAATGCTGACACTCCTCAAACTCTTCCATAAAATAAAAAGGGAAGCAATTCTCCCTAACTCATTCCTGGAAACAAGTATTAGTCTATTACCAAAACCAGAGAAAGATTCAACAAAAAAAGAGAACTACAGGCCAATCTCCCTAATGAACATAGATGCAAAAATTCTCTATAAAATGTTGTCAAACAGAATGAGCAAACCATCAAGACTATATACCATGATCAAGTGGGATTCATCCCAAGAAAGTAGGGATGGTTCAACATATGTAAATCAATAAATGTAATCCATCATAGTGATAGGGCCAAAAATAAGAATGACATGACTATTTCTATAGATGCAGAAAAGGTTTTTGATAAGGTCCAAAACTTATGCATGATAAGAACCCTACAGAAAATCAGAATAGATGGTCTTTACTTCAAAATGATAAAAGCTATCTATGATGAACTAACAGCCAGCATCATATTAATGACCAAAAACTGAAACATTTTCTCTAAAGTCAGGAACAAGACAAGGATGTCCATTATCATCACTCCTATTCAATGTAATGCTGGAAATACTAGCCAGAGAAATTAGATAAGAGAAAAATAAAAGGAGTAAGGATAGGAAAAAATAAGTTAAATTATCACTATTTTCAGATGACATGATACTCTACATAGAAGACCTGCAAAACTCCAGTGAAAGACTCCTAGGTATAATAAATAAATTTAGTAATGTAGCTGGATACAAAGTCAACATTCAGAAATCAATAGCATTTCTATACACAAACAACAAACTCACTGAGTGAGAAATAAGCCAAACTCTTCACAGTAGCATCCCCCAAAATGAAATACTTAGGAATCAATCTAACAAAAGAAGTAAAAGACCTATTTAGGGAAAATTATAATACCCTGAAAAAGAAATTGAAGAGGACCTCAGAAAATGGAAGACATTCCCTGTTCATGGATAGGAAGGACAAATATTATGAAAATTGTCATTCTCCCAAAATTGTTATACAGATTTAATGCAATCCCCATCAAAATACTACTAGCATACCTCACAGACCTAAAGAAATCATTCCTAAATTTCATATGGACCCAGAAATGACCTAGAATCACAAAGGCAATTCTGAACAACAAAGGCAAGGCCGGAAGCATCACAATTCCTGGCTTGAAGTTATACTACAAAGCCACTGTAATAAAATCAACATGGTACTGGAATAAAAACAGACCTGGAGATCAGTGGAATGGATTAGAAGATATAACTATAAACACACCCAGCCACCTGAACTTTGAGAAAGGGGCCAAACTTTGAGAACTTTGAGAAGACCCCTTTCTCAAAGGGGCCCCCTTTGAGAAGGGAGTCTTCCAGGACCTCCACTGGAAGAAAGATAGTCTCTTTATTAAATGGTGCTGGAAAAACTGGCTCTCCATATGCAGAAAACTAAAACTAGACACATGCCTATCACCCTGTACTAAACTAAAGTCTAAATGGATCAAAGCTTGAAATATTAAAACAGAAACACTAAATCTGCTGCAAAACAAAGTAGATAGAAATCTTGAAGACATAGGGGTAAGTAGAAAATTCATGAACAAAAATCAAACTGCATGGGAAATACTTCCCAGAGACTCATAGGTATAATAAATAAATTCAGAAACTGGGATCTCACTTATTAAAAGGTTTTTGCATGTCAAAAGAAATCTCCAAAAGAGTAAAAAGGAAACCCATGAATTTAGAAAACATCTTAGTCAACTGTCCCTCAGACAAAGGACTTCTGTCTAGAACATATAAAGAATTAAAAAAAATCAGATCCCCGAAATTCAAAGACCCAATCCAAAAATGGGCATCAAAGATGAATACACAGTTCTCAGATAAAGAAATATGAATGGCAAATAAATATATGAAAAAATGTTCAGCATCACTGGTCATTAGAGAAATGAGAATTAAAACCACACTGAGATTCCATATCACTCCAGTTTAAAGAAAACTACCAATAACAAATGCTGGAGAGGCTGCAGGGAAAAAGGAACTCTTCTGAATTGTTGGTTAGAGTGTAGACTGGTAAAGCCACCATGGAGGTCAGTCTTGAAGTTCCTCAAAAAGCTGGGATTGGAAGTCCCATTTGACCCAGCTATTCCACTTCTAGGCATATTCCCAGAAGCACTGAAAACATCACACTACAGTGATATATGTGCACCCATGTTTATAGCAGCACAATTTGTAATAGTCAGAACTTGGAAGCCACCTAAATGCCCAACAACTGAGGAATGGATAAAAAAGATGTGGTACTTTTATACAATGGAGTACTACTCAGCTATAAAGAATGATCACACTGATATATTTATAAGTAAGTGGATGCAACTTGAGAGCATACTCATAAGTGAAATAAATCAAACTCACATTAGTAAATACCGTGTTGTCTCCCTGGTGTAAGAAATGTTAATATACATAAGATACAAAAATCATCAATAAATACAGTGAAAGGATAACAGTCTTCTCAAAGGGGGAAAAACAATACCTCAGGAAAGCAAGAAAAAGAAAAAGGAAGGGAAAAGAAAAAAATATCTAAATTTGTATAAACACATAGGATAGCTAAGATGATTGTGCTACAAATTCTATGAGTTCGTAGAACAAACCAGTTAATATTCATAGGATTGGAACAATTTTGCATGTTTATGTCAGGTGACCTGAGGAATTCTTGAAGATCACTATGTAAAATATCAACCTTAGTTCTGTTTTGAAGGCCTGTATCATTACTGTTTTGAGCTCTTTGCTATCTTTATTTATCTTTTTTGTTTCTTATTTTTCTAGTAATCTGTTTTGTTTTGTTTTTCACTCTAATGCAGAAAGGGTAGGTATACATGTAAAGGCTTATACAAACCTAGAACTTCTCTCAAACAGCTTATGAGAATCGATTATATTATGTGTGATGAAATAAACAATCATTTTGAAGAAAAACAGACATTATGGTATCCATTGCTGATTTCCTATCATCATGCTGTGAAATCCAATAATACTTCTATTCTTTGTTCAGAGTGGTTTTAATCTGTTTTGTATTGTTGAATTTCAACATACATGAAGGTATGGACTATTTTGAAGAGAACAAGAGACATTATGGCAGCCATTTTTAATTTTCATATTGTCTGGATTTGAAGGCTTGTAATGCCTTCATCTGTTCTGATCAGTTATATAATATTTTGTTTTGTATGATTTAGAAGAAAACAAGAGAAATTATGGTAGCCAATGTAGATCTCCTATTGTCTTGTTTTGAAATGTGTCACTTACATTGTTTTCTTGATATGCTTTGTTCTGTTTTGCTATGTTTAGTTTTACCCCTTTTGTAAAAACTAAAATAAAATTTTAAAAAATGTGTGAAGGAGAATCATTTTATCATCCTGTCCTGTTTATTCATTATGTTTTCTCTTTTTAGCTTTTATGAATTCTCTACTGCATCTGCATGTGATTGCTTATCTCCAGGCGACCACTGCAAACTGTTATATTTAACAGAAATTTAAATTCTCTTTTTCTGGAATTTAAGGAGTGTCCCACAAAAATCATTCATTTCTTCTTTCTTCTCTTTATAAACTGCTTTTTTATACTATAAGAAAAGACATTTTGAAAGAATATTCTTGTACCATTTTGATTTTAAACTCTCTTGTGAACTTTCTTCATGAGCAAGTAAAGAAATAATTTACATTAAAATGCAAATACATCTTAATATTGGAATATTTATGTGATTAAAAATTCAAAATACTACAGGATAGAAATACATCATGAAGTATTGCTCCAATCCTTCACTCTTTCCAGCGTGATTATCCTGCTCTGTGCTCCTACAGGTAATGATTTTGCTGGTTATACGTGCATATTTTCAGTATTTCTTTGCTTAAATATAAGGGAAAACATACATTTTAAATTTTCTTCCCATACATACACATAATTGAACATCATGGTTTGTCCACGTCAGCTGTTGACGGGTATCTAGCTAGAAAACATTCACAGGAGAACGTCATTGTATCAATACATTTTCTGGAAAAGCCATACTCTGTATAAATATAGTGTCATACTAAAAAAAGATAATTACAAGTAGATGAAAGTTATTATTAATGGATTTAAATTTATCTTAGGAGTATAATTTCTGCACTTACCCAGAATGCTGCTATAGAAAAATGACATCAAATTAAAAAAATTTTTTTTCACACATTTGCAACTATATGTCAAGGATCACTGGTATAAATGTAGCAGGTGAAGAATAAAGGAGTTTTTGTTTGTTTTTAAACACACCTGTTATTAAAAATTATTGACTCTATTGATAGTACTACAGTACCTTGATTATGAAACCTACCCCAGAATATAGAAATGTTGGAGTTTGTGAGTGCTAGATTTTCATCTTTATTCATATGTTAGGGGATTAATTTTTACAAATAAAACCTCCTTTCCTTAGAAATTGATTTTAAAACCAAAGTAAATCCTTGTTGGTATTTAGAAAATATGACATTTCTAAGGATAGATTTCAAATGAGTCATTCATGTTCCTCTCTAGCCACAGAGGAACTTTAAAGTCAGTTTAATCAGATCTGTGCAAAAACTCAGCTAAAGAAATTTCTGTTCTAGTACGTGGAATGTCATCTCTTTGGCCCTTTGTAGAAACCAAATTACATTTAATCTCACCTTGATCCATTGTGTTATTTAAACATGCCTTTCTCCTCTTTAAGAATGACTCTAAGTGCTGTTTATGACTTTACCTGCCTGAAATATGGCTTTTCCACTTCAGTCCACAAGTAGAGAACTTAAGTTTCATGTTTTTCTTCATTGCTATCTCCCCCATAAAGTCACTCAACATTCCCTAACTGGTATTATTTTTCCCTGTTCTGAACTATTTAAAACTGTATTTGCATATCTTCTGGGGTTTTGATGCCCTAAGCACATACTTTTTTCTAACCTGAGAGACTAAACTCCTTCAGTGCAACCTTGCACACTTTTACACAATAATTTTCAAGCATCATTAGCTCACAGAATGGCTAATGGACAAGTTGATCTGAAGGGGATGCCAGTACTGCTGTCATAAAGAGATGGTGGATGCTGTATTTGTGTCATATATGCATAATGTTATAATTTCTAAAAGACATTAATCTTAAAAATGAATCACGTGGAAGATTTAATAACCAAAACTGTAATATACATGAAATGAAAAGACTGATAATCTGTTTAATACATTTAAAAATAGGTACAAATTTCTAACACAAATCAAAGATAGTTATTTGGTCCAACATCTAAATTTTCTGAGTGTGTCACTAATGCCTTCTAACAATAACTAGATAAATGCTACCTACTGCATCAATTTTGGGTTGCTGAAATTTATCTTGGGCGACCAAATATAAAGTGACTGTCAAATTACTGTTGATTGTATGTGATAGGCACTCTATGTGTGCTACCCGAAGTGAAAGGATTGGAACCACAATGTCCAGAGCCATTTACTATAGCAAGATTCAGACTTATGAGGATTCAGACTTATGAGGAGAGGAGCCCGAGCCAAATCTGTGATTCTAAAATAACAGATAACTATCTCATAGATTTGTGTTGGGTAACTTTCTCTGAAATCTTATTAGACCATTCCTCATTTTCTTAGCCTAAACCCCTTTTCAGACACCATTTTCCTTGTTCCACTCTTGTGGGTATCTGATATGAGCTGTATGTATTTTTAGCTTTCACTTTTAAAAAGTAGGTTTAGTTTTACTATAATATGTTTACATACTTAGATTCACGAAGTGACAAAACTAGCACCAAAATTGAAAAAGATGCTTCTGATAACTTTCATTATTGTCTTTCATGTATTGAAAGTGGAAAGTTTTGTGGCTGTGTGTGAATTCCTTTAACCTCATTTTAAGGCAGAAACATTTTTGAAAATGTCAGTGATCTAATAATGAGACTACTGACCACCGAAAACAATACTCCTTTTATTGGATTGGAGGTAAAGCTTAAAAAGTAATAGTTTCATTATTTTGCAATAAGCATTCCCACATTAATTGACTCGTGTGTCCAGTAGCCAAATCAATTTTCACCACAATTGCAGAGTAAGACAAGTTGCATGTCTTCTCAGTTTCAGAAGTGGACATATTTTTCATGTCTGCTATTTTGATATAGCCTTTATATCTAATAGCATTTCAACAAAAATGTGTTTTCAGTGAATTAGTTTTTCAGTTGATAGGATTCTGACAATGATTGATGCCTATTATTTCCCATCCATTCATAAATACCTCCCGACTCTCACTGCCTTTGGAAGTAAAGACACAGGGAGAAATGTTCTATTCCTTTGAGGCATGGCTTGGGCCCATAATAACAAAAGTCAAATCAATGACGATACAGCTTCCGTTTTGCAATGAATACAGCAATGGTTATCTTATTTTAACATGAATATAATTTGGATTCCACAAAAGAGAAGCCATAATGCTTAGTACAGTTAGTGTACTTTACAGGATTACATAATTGTAATGATGCCCCTTAGTTATTCAAGTAGTGCTTTAAAGCACGAGGAGTTCACTGTAAAACTGATTTCAGCTTCTAAGAGTAAGAGTTATCACTCTAGTTTGGTGTTGTAACCATATTAAAGCTCCTTAGTCATACTCTACCTTTCATGGAATATGAAGAATTATCATTATTCCTTCAGGTCTAGAACTTTACAATATTCTTGATTTAAATATTTGTAAACTAAGAAGATGCTTTTGTTATAGAGGAATGTTTTGCAAAATTTCTCCTACAGTAATATTTCTGAATAAAGGGAGAAACAAGTCAAGTGAATAACAAAGGAAAACTTTCCTTTAGAAAGGGACAGGCTGTCAAGGCAGGGACAGTCAGTATGCACAGCAAATATTCCATTGAGCACAAGGTTTGCAAAGAGTGGCTGTAGTTAAGAGTGAAGGGTAGGACAACAATTAAGAAGAAAACAAGAGTCAATATGATAGAGAGTGAATATCTCCTATTGTCTAGCTTTGAAACTTATGTCTCCTACATTGCTTTCTTGTGACCTGCTTTGTTCTGTTTTGTTGTGTTTAATTTTACCCTTTTGATATAATTGCATGTATATTTGAGTGGGTAAGATGGATGACCATATTGCTGTTTTTGTCAGATCGTGGAGCAGAACTGTTCACAGTCTCACTGTTTGAATGTCTACTTTGCATGTTTTAATTATGTAATTTGAACAATTATTTCCAAGATGTCAGTATGTAATTTGTCAAGTAATGATTTCTTAGTGGGTTTTTTTGGTTCTTTTCCCTTTTTCCTTGGAATTCTGTATTGTTGCTACCCTTTATTCTGTTTTGTTTGGTTATTTTTACCTCTTTAAATAAAATTTTAAAAAAAGAGTGAAGGATATGGTAAGGTATTAAGGTCTGATGGTGAAAATAATTGGAAACACTTGGAGACTTTGAGTATAGAGGTGGCAAGAACTGAGAGTAATTTTAAGCAGGTTCTTCTGGTTACTCAGAGGAGAGTAGAGCATAGGGAAAAAAACAAAAGTAAAAAGATCAGCAAGCTATTTTTAGAACTCAAGAGAGGGACAATATAGAAGTCACTAGTCACAAATCATAATCAAAATATTTTAGGCTACAGCTAAAAGGAAATGCTTATGGTTTAGATAAGAATTCTATGAGAAAAAGAAGGATTTGTTCTGGACCACTAGAAGGATGTCAGTACTGCTTTCTATGGTGAGAGGAGCAGGCTTGGAAGATGAATGGCAAAGAACCAACAGTTCAGTTTGCATATGAACATTCTTGACTTCAAGTAATACCGACGATTAACTCTAAGTCTTCCATGGTTAGTAAGATAAAAACAAGTGAATAAATGTATGGGCCTGAGGTAGAATCATGATTGAGTACATGACACTTAAAGCTATGTTAATGCATGAAATAATCTAAGAAATAGATGTGGCCAAAAAAAACATGAGGTCAGCAAACAGAATTTTGTGTGAAGCAACATGAGAGATTAAGAAAAGAGAGAACCCTAAGGGGTAGCCACTGTACCTCATAAGGATGCTACCTCCATGCCCCAGCTTTCCTCATTAAGCCCAAGCCGGCACTGGGGAATTACATTTCCAACACATGAAATTCTGGGAATGCTTTGAAAGTATATCAATCAGTAAATGGTAATGGGGAGTAGTCTCAAGAAACAGACCCTTAAATGGGATTCTGGAGTTGGGTTGATGTTTGAAAAACGCACACATAATCTATGGAAACATGGCAATAAGTAATCCAGAATACACAGTAGCATACATGTTTGCTGGTGGCATACGAGATGAAGGCGATGTGCTTGGACTATGGTGGTCTCTTATGTAGCCAACGAAGTAGTTACAACTTGTGCTATCTGTTAGCCTACTATGAAGCCTACACAGGACAGCTGACCTCTGACATATTGGTGGTTTCTGATTAGAAATCAGGAAAGCTTATTTAAATAATTGCAAGCCCACAGTTTTAATTAAAGACGTCATTATCTTTTTTTAATTTAAAGAGAAAAAAACAAAACAAAACAGAATAAAGGGTAGCAACAATACAGAATTCCAAGGAAAAAAGGAAAAGAACAACAACAAAAAATCCTAAGAAATTATTACTTGACAAATTACATACCGACTTCTTGGAAATAGTTGTTCAAATTACAAAGTTAAAACACGTAAAGTAGACATTCAAACAG
Source organism: Dolichotis patagonum (assembly GCA_004027295.1). Classification (NCBI taxonomy): domain Eukaryota; kingdom Metazoa; phylum Chordata; class Mammalia; order Rodentia; family Caviidae; genus Dolichotis; species Dolichotis patagonum. The sequence continues at coordinate 1,439 of PVJX010023581.1, read as the reverse complement.
TGAGACTGTTAACAGTTGTGCTCCACGATCTGACAAAAACAGCAATATGGTCCCATCTTACCCACTCAAATATACATGCAATTATATCAAAAGGGTAAAATTAAACACAACAAAACAGAACAAAGCAGATCACAAGAAAGCAATGTAAGAGACATAAATTTCAAAACTAGACAATTGGAGATATTCACCCTCCATCACACTGACTCTTGGTTTTGTCCATATTGTCACATACAGGGAATTCACATGAAACAAGCATGGAATTGATCCAAGCAGGACGAGGAGGGCACTTCAGGTCTTCAAGACCAGACATTAGGGAAGCCAAGAATGGCTGTCATAGTATCTCTCATTCTCCTCAAAATAGCTGTCCATATCTTCATATGTGTTGAACTTAAACAAGATAAAACAAGCTAAAATCACTTTGAACAAAAAGTGATAGTTTTGCTGGATTTCACATCATGATATTATGGAATCAGCACTGGTTACTGTAGTGTCTCTTTTTCTTCAAAGTAGTTGTTCATTTCAACATGTGTTATATAGTTGGTTCTCATAAACTGTTTATAAGCACTACACATGCATGAGTCTCTACATGTATATCTATCATTTCTGTATTAGAGGGAAAAACAAAACATAGCAAGATAAAACAAAACAATTCCTAGTAAAGCATGAGGCAAAAAAGTCACATAAAACCACAACACAAGGTGATCTACAATGGTTACCATGATGTCTCAGCAGTATATAACAACATTAATAAAAACAAAGCATTGGAGACATTATAAGAATTTAAAAGCAAGTAATAATCAAACCAGAGTGGGTATCTTAGTGAATCTTGTCAGTCTATACTCTTAGACTTGATGCTATCAATCATAACAGATTTAAATAAAATCAGTCAATACAAAGTAGCAATCTAACACACCAGATTCAAATAAGATCAGTCATAATAAGACAGTTTAAGTTATAAAGGGCTTCAGATTAAGTTGATAGGAAAATTAGGGATGATTACCATAATATGTCCTCTTATTTTTGGGATAGCTGACCATGTTCAAGTCTAGTGTAAGTAGACAAACTGGAACAGCATGTAACCCATCCAAGCAGAGTGGTGAGAATAATGTAAATTTTAAATCTTGTTACCCAATTAAAAATATCCTCTGCTTCCCTTTTTTAGACAATTCCTCCCCTTTCACTCCCATGGGGTGCACTGCTTGTTTTGGGTCCCACTGCCTCCCTATATAGAGCATCTCAATGGACCCTATCTCCTGATCTACTCTGCCTGTGTTTCTCTCTGTTAGTATTTCGAGGCCCTCTATACTAGAGGTTATAGCCAATCTTCTCTGCCTCATTTCTGCTATTCTATTTTTCTTCCATTGATAGTCTATTTTTCTCTTCCACTTCACTGTCTGCCTCGTTCACTGAGGCATCTCTGCCACTGTTCCTGAAATGCT
>PVJX010023580.1:0-29093 GCA_004027295.1 Dolichotis patagonum | reverse complement strand
GACAACTATTTGGAAGAAAACAAGAGTCAATATGATAGAGAGTGAATATCTCCAATTGTCTAGCTTTGAAATTTATGTCTTACATTGCTTTCTTGTGATCTGCTTTGCTCTGTTTTGTTGTGTTTAATTTTACCCTATTGATATAATTGCATGTATATTTGAGTGGGTAAGATGGATGACCATATTGTTGTTTTTGTCACATCGTGGAGCAGAACTGTTAACAGTCTCACTGTTTGAATGTCTACTTTACATGTTTTAACTTTGTAATTTGAACAACTGTTTCAAAGAAGTCAGTATGTAATTAGTCAAGTAATAATTTCTTAGGTTTTATTGTTGTTGTACTTCTCCTTTTTTCCTTGGAATACTGTATTGTCACTACCCTTTATTCTGTTTTATTTTGTTTTTTTTTTCCTCTTTAAATAAAACAATAAGTTTCAAAGGGAGACAAAATCAATACCTGTTAGAAATAAAAATGGTGGCAGGCTTGGCTGGGAGGCAGTGCTGCAGGGAAACCATAGGATGATGTTTACAAGGCCATGTGTCCTCCTGACCTGGGTGCTGATTACCTGGGGTACTCATTTAGTGAAAAGAAGATACATGTCCACCCCTTTGTGAATATTTTAATACTTTTGTAAAGGTTAAAAAAAAATACCAGGCAAGATTTAAAGGAACCTAAATTTTGGCTGTATTCCAAAGCCCTTTTTAACTATAAATATTTAGAAAGACAGAAAATAAACGGAAAAATATATTCCATGCAAACACTAACCGAATGAATATGGTTATCTATGTTTTAATATCATACAAAGTAGACTTTCAAGGAAGTATGGCCAAAGATAGGAGGAGCATTAACTAATGATAAATGCATCAATGTAAATAGAATACGCAAATATTCTACATCTATAATGATTTAATTTCATATCTACCAGCATTTTATATTTATAAAGTGAAAATTTACAAGAACCAAAGGAGAAGTAGGAAAATCAATAATCATATTGGGGATTTTAACAAATCTTGAAATCAGTAAGGATGTGGAATATTTCTTTCTTTTTTTTTTTTTTTTGTACCAGGGATCAAACTCATGACCTCACGCTTGCCAGGCAGGCGCTTAAGCCACTGAGCTAAATCCCCAGCCCAGATATGGAATATTTAAACAAATACAATTACTAAACCTGAAGCAACCAACTTGGTGTACCATCCTCTCAACAATATCAATATACATATGATAGTTAAGATATTGCAGTATCTTAAGTACTTACAAACAAGTCACATTTTTATTATGGAGCAAAACTTAATTAAAATTTAAATGTTGACACAATACAGAGTGTGTTCTTTGAATACAGTGGCATAAAATTTAAGCTCAATAGCAGAGAATAAAATGCATGAAAATCCTGGAATGATACAGCACACAGTAAATTTTTTTTGAAGAGAATAAAACAAAAGGGGGCAGAACAAAGCAGATCAGAACCGAACAACATAAGCAACACAGCACTTTACAATAAGACAGCTGGACATTAGCAGTAGCTATCAAGATATCTCTTTCTCTGCTATAGTTGAGCATAGTTTCAAATACAATAATATCAAACATAACAAAATAGTATAAAACCATTCAAAAGAATGAAAGAATTACAGGGTATTCTGAACTGAATAACAGAGAATGATCAATGGCTACTATAAGGTTTCATTTTCAATTAAAAAATTTGTTTATAATATCAAATATATTAAAATCCCAATAAGACACAACATGATAGAACCGATGGTAATAGAGGACTAGAAGCATGGTAGGACTTCTAAGCAAGATGATATTAAATCAGCAATGGCTGCCATAACAGCAATGGCTGTTCATACCATCACAAATAATAAAGTCAAACAAAACAGAATAAAACCATTCCAACTGATGAATGAAAATATTGAAAAGCTTCAAAGCTATGAAATAGGGAATCATGATTACCATAAAATCTTATATACTCTTATGAACTCTCATACTAGGGAGATTATATGGTATTTACACATGTGAGTTTGGTTTATTTCACTTATGAGTATGGTCTCAAGTCATGTCTATTTATTTATAAATATCTCAATGTGATCATTCTTTATAGCTGCGTAGTACTCCATTGTATAAAAATGGCACAACTTTTTTATCCATTCCTCAGTTGATGGGCACTTAGGTTGTTTCCAAGATCTGGCTATTACAAATTGTGCTGCTATAAACATGGGTGCACATATATCACTGTGGTATGATATTTTCAGATCTGGGAATATGCCCAGAAGTGGAATAGCTGGGTCAGATGGGACTTCCAAACCCAGCTTTTTGAGGAATCTCCAGACTGACCTCCACAGTGGCTGTACCAGTCTACACTCCCACCAACAGTGCAGAAGAGTTCCTTTTTCCCAGCAGCTTCTCCAGCATTTTTTGCTGGTAGTTTTTTTTATTCTGGCTATTCTTTCTGGAGTGAGATGGAATCTCGGTGTGGTTTTAATTTGCATTTCTCTAATAACTAATGATGATGAACATTTTTTTCATGTATTTATTTGCCATTGTATTTATTCACCTGAGAACTCTGTATTCATTTCAGATGCTCATTTTTGGATTGGGTCTTTGAATTTCGAGAATCTGATTTTTTTTAATTCTTTATAAGTTCTATACAAAAGTCCTTTGTGTGAGGAACAGTTCACTAAAATTTTTTCCCAGTTTGTGGGTTTTCTTTTCACTCTGCTGGAAATCTCTTTCAACATGCAGAAACTCTTTAATAAGATGTGGTCCCTGTTATTGATTCTGGGAAGTATTTCCCGTGTGGTTTGATTCTTGTTCATGAATTCTCTACCTACCCCTATATCTTAGAAATTTTTACCTACTTTGTCTTCCAACAGATTTAGTGTTTCTGTTTTAATATTTAGATATTTGATACAATTAGATTTTAGTTTAGTACATGTTCATAGTCATGGTCTAGTTTTAGTCTTCTACATATGGATAGACAATTTTTCCAGCACCATTTGTTAAAGAGACTGTCATTCTTCCAGTGAACATGTTTGGTCCCTTTATCAAAGACAAGGTGATTGAGTGAGTTTGTGATTCTGGTTATACCTTCCAATCTATTCCATTGATCTTCATGTCTGTTTTTATTCCAGTACCATGTTGAGTTTATTACAGTTGCTTTGTAGTATAATTTTAAGTCAGGAATAGCACACAATAAATTTTACAGAACAAAAATATCTTGTGAATCAAACAACAAATCAAGTTTAAAATCAGAAAATATTTTTATCTGAATAGTAAGAAAAACATGAAATCAAAATTTGTGGGGTACAATTAATGTAGAGCCAAGAGGGAATTATGTACCCTTAAATTCATATATTAGAAAACTGAAAGCTACAAATCAACAGTCTAATATCTCAAGATGTGCTGGAAAACTCTCAAATGGGAAAAATATCAGAAGAGAATGACAAAAGAGCAGAAAATGAAATGCAAAACTTATGAAACAGAGAAAAATGAACAAATTAAAAAAGTTCAAAGATCAAGTAAATTGATAAATCTCTAGGAGAAATAATAATAAGAATATCAATTTCAAGAATATCATAATAGTTTTCATAATACATGTCACATGGGTTAAAATGCCAATAGATAAACAACACTACCCATATTAAAATCTGGTTTAAATCTGCAAATTACTGTGAAAACATAACTTCTTAAATCTAACGAGGCAGAAGTTTTGAATTTTCCTCTATCAACCATATAAATTTAATCAGTAATTAAAAATGTTCCCCATAAACAAACTTCTAAGTAGGCTACTGTGGAGCCTCCACTGTTACCTTGGTGTGTTACGCTGGGGTGGGGGATGCCACAGGCCTCCAGCACAGGTATCAGCCCCGTGGCCATGGAGTGATCCCACACACCTGCCTGCCCATGCCATGCCCGCCCCTCACTGGAGTCACAGATCATGGAATTTGTCTTCCTTGAATTCCTACTGCCCAGGAGACTCAAATGCTACCAGATTTGGGGTCTCATTGAAGTCCCATTTCCTGCTTATCTTTCTGATTACTTCATCCTGTTTTGATCTCTCCATGTCCCAGACACAAGAAATAATGGAAGGAGAACTGACCTGGAAGTCACTTAGGCTGGGCACATGCATGTCCCTTGAGCATAGATTCCACTTCCAGAATCATTTATTTAGCAGTGTTCACCAAATGATTCATCTCACTAAGGACTGATTTCCCGTCTGTAAGAGGAAAAGAGGGTGTATTGAGAGGTAGTGTGGGAGTTGCATGAGATTCTTGAATCCAAAGCAGGTGTTAAGTGGACATTAATACCCTTGTCTGTGCCTACAATGCTACCTCACAGTCAAATTTTACCTCACACTCGGACCTCTTTTCTTTCAAACAAATTAGTTTTACCTCTCCAGCTAAACCCTAAACAGTGTTTCATTTTTCTCATGTAATCCATGGGTACTTGGCATAAGCCTATAAATTAATACAAAATCATGCTATCAATAACACGGGAAGAAGAGGACAGTGAACATTCACTGTGGACAGACTGCAGAAGATCACCTGGGCCACTCTCCTTGAATACAAAGTGATTACCTCCACTTTGGCTAACTCTGGCCCTATCTCTGTGTACTGATAGGTAAGCTGTTTTTCTCCTTCAATTGTCTCTAAGCAATATAAATAGGACTACCTAGTCTGTAATCTTTGAAGCCAGACTTTAGTTGCCATTTTTTTGCCTCAGTGTTTCCCTGAACAGCTGAACCCATGGGATGCAGAGCCTACGCTCCAGGGCTGTCAACTGCTTCAAGCCTTGAGACAAGAAGCTATGAATTCCCAGGGCAGAAGATTTGCACATCAGAGCTGAAGCACCAGCCTTCTAGACATTAAATGCCACCTCGAAGGTGTTGTGTAGATTGGTCTTTCTGCATACCCTTCTCTCTGTGCATTACAGAGGTGCTTTCTGGCCTCCTAGGTAGCCCAGCTCATGCACTCACATAATTTCCCCCATTCTTACAGTCACTCATCCTTAGCTACTCCCTTCTTTATGAATTAATAAGGTCCAGGCTAATCCTTAGGTTGAGGCCTTTGTTTCATAAGCCCTTGTCTGGACTGGACTCAGGACTTGTTGGCTGCTTGTAACTGCACATATGTCTTAGTATCTTTATTTTCATCATGGGTTGCACTGGAGGTGATAGATTGGAATTAATTCACTAAGATTCCAATAATGTTTGCATGGGATTATAAATATAAGTTTCCAGGACCATGACTAGGACAAAGAAAGGAACTTCTTTCTGTAACACTGCATCCATATCAGACTCTGGAAAAGTGACTCAAATGCACTGCCTCACCAGTTCTCAAACCTGCAGTCCCACCTGTATGCAGCAGGTCATTGTCCCCTGAGGTGGTAAATTTGTCCTGAGTCATTCTGACAGATCGAGCCAGGCCTTCTTGGTTCAGTATTGTTTTTTTAATCTCTGAAATGCACTCCTCTGGCCACAATGATTGTGCTGCCAGATCAGCAATCCTTGTCGTAAAGGGGATGAGGACCAGCCAACACTCAGGGCAAGCTGAGCGGATGGCAAAAAACAGCAAACGGTAGATCACAAAGTGAGAACTGACCCAGCGTGTGTCGGCCTGGGTCCAGGCCCCCGGCATCATCATCCACGTGTCACAAGTCTAATTCCAATAGGGCCACACAGCTGGGTGCCCTGTGACTGCAACAAAACAAAGCAAAAAAAAAACTAAAAATAAACAAGCCAAAACAAAAATTCCCAAAGCAAAATAAAAGAAAAACAAACTAAAATACGCAAAAGCTTTAGGTATCCTAGTGACTTGTTAATGATTCCTGATTGTCCAGGACAGTTCCTACCCTGGGCTGCTTTGCTAGGGGCTGAATAGCTATGAAGTAGATTTTCTGTGCACTGGTTATCAATTTGTCTGAGTCCAGTGAGCTACAACACCCACATGCAAGTAAAAAGCAGGTTCATTGCTCAGAGACAGTCAGCAAAGGACAGAGAAGACTTACGCTTCCCTGTGGGTAAGGAAAGCTGCTTGGAGAAGGTGGGACTTTATCTAGGTACACCTCACTTGCTCTGTATCTTTGGGACAGGATACCTGGCACTCGCAACTTAAGGGAGGATAGATTTTGCTTCGTAGCATTGGAGGGTCCAGTTTGTGACCAACCAGCAGGTTCCAAAACAGAAAATCATGGTGAAAGGGCATAGTGAAGGAAAGGTGCTTGCCTCATGGCATCCAGGAAGCAGAGAGAGAAGGTATGAGACAAGGGTAAGAGAGCACCCTTCGGGGCCACCCTTTCCAAGGAAGCCTATGAATGCACTGATGACCCAGTTGTCCCCAACAGCCCACTTCCGGACTAGCTGAACCATAGCAAATTCTGAGGGAATTCGTTCTCATGGCTACTGTGACAGGACTCGTCTTAGGAGGGACAGGAGCAGATCCTGAACTTTTCCGGCCTGTCCCTCTCTTCTTGTCACATTGCATTTGCAGCACATTCTGCCATTATTCTTGAGAATCGTTAGTGGGAGAGGGGCTCACCTGAGTTGGCAGCTGGAGCACTGTTCCTCAGTGTGAACATGCTGAGTGCCAGTGAGACGTGCTTGTCATCAGGTGTGTGGATTTATCCCTGAAGAGATGCTAATGTGTTCCCTGAACTATGTGATTTTGCAGACAAAGGAGTCTTCTAGTCAGTTGTTCCTTCACAGGTGGGGAGATGGAGACCAGGAACTACAGTGGCTCCAGGACTGATGGGTCTCCTGACTTCAGCCAGCAAGGGTCTTTCCCGAGCACTCTGCAGGCTGCAGTCTTGAGGGGTGGGTTGGCAGGGTGCTGCAGTCACTTAACAGTCTGGCCACTGCTAACTCCCTCCGTCTGGGGATGGCCCACTGCCCCACAAAACTAGGCATTGGTCCTGAGCAGGGTCACCTGCTAGAGCCACCTACTGGCTCTCAGAAGTTCCCTTCCCTCTCTTTTCTCCTCCCCTTCACCCTCTCCCCTTCTCTCTCCTCTTTTTCTCCTTCCCCCTCTCATTTTCTCTGTCTCTGCCTCTGTCTGTCTCTTTCTTAGTATACGCCCCTAGACCTAGACAAGGTCTTCCTATGTTGCAGAATTGCCTGGGATAGGCTTGGACTTGAGGTTCTCCTACTTCTACCTTCCAGAATACCAGGATTACAGTTATGCACTACAGTACCCAGCTTAAATACTATATAATTTAATAATGTTGTGGCCCAGGAAACTAGTTTATACAACTTTTGTACTGCATGGCTTTTATTTCAGCTGTTAAATCCAACTTAAAATCAGGCAATACAATGCCTTTGAATCTCAACAATTACTCACTGGAGCTCCATTCTTAGAAACCTGGTGCTCAGTGTTGCTAAGTATCTGAATGCAAAAGGTTAACTCATAGATGATAAATATATAATAAACAGATATTGATTTAAACTATGGTTATTATGAAGATTTATTGCTCCAAGAAGCATATATTGACTAAGAAAATGTAAGGTCAAATTTTGACATTGAATTGGTCATAAATATTGATATATACCAAAGCAGAAAGGGAGTAGATGTAAATAATGTTTGCTGCATGTTGGATCTAAAAATGAATCCTTAGCACCTCCAGCCCCATTTCCCAAGACACACACAAAAGACTTGTTTAACGTAAGAGCCAGCTGGTGGAGCACACCTATAATCCCATGTATTCCAGGGGCTGAAGTGAGAGGCTTGCAAATTCAAGTTCAGCCTAGACAATTCAGTGCGATCTTGTCTCAAAATTAAAAAAAAAATTAAAAGGAGTGGATATGGGATCTAGTTCTCCTTGAATTTAATCACCAGTACTGAAAACAAACAACCAAAATATAAGAAAGAAGATGCCTTGTGAGGACCATGCAAATGTCACCTTTCCAAGCAAGATATTCAAATGGCTAACAAGCACAGGAAAAATGATTAGCCTCGCTGGTCACCAGGGAAATGCAAATCAAGTCAAATTCACAAGGAGACAGCACTTGATATCTACTAGAATAGCTAGGATACAATAAAAAGTTAGGCAGCAGCAAATGTTGATGATTATGTGGAGAAGTCAGTAGGAGTGTGACATGGTACAGCTACTCTGGAAAACAGCCTTGTTTTTTGTCAAGTGATTTTGCATAGAGGTCCAGGAATTTCACCGTTAGGTATATACTTGAAAGAAATGAAATATAAAACTTTATACCTGAATATTTATTGTTGGGATCACAAATTTACAATGACTAATTTTGCAAGCTTCCCTAAGGGATAAAATGAAGGCTTGGGGGTTTTGGTATCACGCATTTGAGATTTCCCATCAACTCTTTAGGGATAGGCCATCCTCTCCCCACCCAATAAAGCTAAAACTAAAACAACTAAGACTACAAGTCACTCCAGGGCAAGAGCCTTCTTAGCATAAAATCATCTTGGCACCCTTGAGTCATCCCAGGATTATCCACTGCCTGCAGAGTCTTCAAAGTTTGACTCTTTTGCTAGCCCTGCTGTCACTGTACGTACCCAATGGTGGCTGTCTTCGAGGGTCCCTCTCTTGGCCCATCTGGAGACATCAACTGACTTCCCAGTCACTCATCATGTACTACTAAATTTGTCTCTGTTTCCTATTTTGTCCTCTTCCCATACCCTTAACACAGTCAATCGGGGCTGTTGGCCAGATCCTCAGTAGTTTATATCAGCACTATCCATATTGCAAGATGGTATAAATAATCACAGTGTCCATCACCGTGATGAATGGATAAACAAAATTCAGTATATTGCTAAAATGGAATATCATTTGACCCAAAAGAAAACAAAAAAACCAAATTTCAGTATAGTCCTACAATGGTATCATTTGATTCAAAACAAAAAATACTGAAGTACTGATCTATGCCACAACATAAGTAAACCTTGAAAACATACTAATCTAGTCACAAAAGACCTCATATTTCAGATTTCATTTATACAGGGTGATCTATAGAGAAAAAGGTATTGATGGCTGTGTAAGGCTGGGGGTGGGGTGGAGACATAAGGAGGTGAGCAGGGGGTGCCCAAATATGTTCCCCAGTGACTGTGGAGATGATTGTACGTGTGAGTATACTAAAAGCCTTGCAGTTACACACTTCAGGTGGGTAAACTGTATGGTGTATGGATTATATCTCAACACAGCTATTTAGAAAGGATGGAGAAGTCAGAAAATTTTGAATTAATTACGCCATCTGGAGTGTGGGACGCCATAGTGTTGGTACAGAGCATGCCACTGGGAGAGGAACGATCTAGACAGAGTGTGTGGGGCTTGGGTAAGAGTGCTGTCCGCCCTAAGGGTGGCAAAATGGATGGAGTGTGAGGGCTCCTGCTGGCACTGCTTGTTGCTTTCTTCCGCTGCTTGTCCTGTGCTGCATCTGCCTGCCCCGCGATGCCCCGCTGCCACACCTCCCTGCCTTACAGCCAGCTGACTGCACTGAGATGTCTACAAACTGTGACCAGAAATAAACCCTTCCTCACTGAACTTTGAGTGTTGGGTATTTTATTGCAGCAATGAGCAAACTTAACAAGACAGACTTTTCAGCATGGTGCAGCATGGGAAGCCAAGGAATGGTGAGCTTTTATTCCACAGGTGACTGTTTCTCTGCACCCAAATTTGTTTTATTCCATAGCTATGTTCTTCACCTTCTTTCTCCCCAAGCCCAACTTACTCACCTGGTGCTGGCACTATCCGACCTCTGGTTTTACAGCCTTCACTCCCCCACTGAACCTGCTGCATACAAACTCTTGCATGTGGCCTTAGTGAATCTCCACATTTTCTCAGGAGAAGCCCGTATTATTAACACATCAGAGTGGCAGTTGCGCAGGGTTATACTGATTATCACTGTTTTCTGTACGTGCTGGCTTTCAGTAATAAAGCAAATGTTTCCTTAGTTTCTGTTTCTTTCCTCTGTGAATGAGGGGATAAGTTTTGGCTGAGAAGTGGCAGTCATTCTTTCATTAATTTTTTTAAAAATAAATATACTCTTTTGATATCTTTCTTGTTAAGTGTAAAAAATTCCTTATTCCTGGCAAGGTGAAAAGATATCAGAAAAACTCCATGTACTGAATGACTAGTAGTCAGGGGTTGTGCAGAGAACAATTAGAATCAGGACATGGAATTTATAATATTTTACGATGGTCACCCAGAGTTAACACAAGAAAATGCAGGAAATCTATCCACAACACTAAAGACATAGAATATTTAGCCAAGGGCCTGAATCCCACAGCAATGTCCCACGTGAGTCCAGATGAAGACCCAGAGCTCATGACAATGCCTCCCACGAGTCCAGTTGGAGGTCTAGAGCCCACAAGAAGGACTCACGCCAGTGTCTTTTACGGATCTGTGCTGGGAAGGCCCAAAGGTCAGCAGTGGAAGCTAAGAAGTCTATGCCAGCAGGGTGAAGGAGCTGTGCTGATAGGTTGAGGATTCTACGCTGGAGCTGAGAAGGCACACTCACAGCAAAGACCAGGACTATCCTGCAAAACACCACAGCCATCCTCAGCGACATAGAGGCCCTGAGCTCCGATGACGACAAGCACAGTTGAGTACACAGCTGAGTACAGGAAGCCAGTGTGACGAGTTCATCCTGGAGACCAAGCGGCACACGTCTTCCACTCTGGAGCCAGGAACCAATGCTCAATGTAAGGACTAGAATTTCTCCAGGAGAACCAACAGCTCAAAAAGCAACTCATAGGAGAACCCTCGATTCCTTAGCACCTCAATGCACTAATGCCTTTCCTTCTCCTTCTCCACTTCTCCATTTATGCTGGCAACTTTCCTCAGGTGAAACATCTACACTCAGCAGCATAGTGATGTAATGCAGCTGGTGTTAAGTTGATCACCAGTTTTTAATCCATAACAATGACCAACCGGAATTGCAGAGCATTTGTAAATTACATAGGCTGTGTGAGTCTGACCAGCAAAAAGTGATGGTAATTCTGTGCGTGGAAAAAAGCCCACAGCCTGCTCCCTGTCCTTGCCTTGCAGTTTTGAAAGTGGCACAACACCCTGCTGGTTCCCTCATGGTGTTTCTGCAGCCACACCTGGACTTCTTGGAGCAATGCTGCAGAGAGGCAAATAGAAGCAGACTCAAATAGCTTACAAGAGTAAGTGTTCAAAACCTCACCAGTCTGTGAGATGGGAGCATATTCAGCCAGGATTCCTCCAAGAGTGCAAAGTCAGCAAGCCATGTCTTTGTGTTTGGAGTCCCACATACCTTCTAGAGCAGCCACCATTTGCCATGTGGGGTATTTCCATTGGCTTTCTGCTTATCCCTTTGTCCCTGCCTACCTTCTTCTACTGTCAGCTGAGTGTGTGGTCAGCTGATACAGTCTGGGTCTTGTTGTCTCCCAGAGGATGGTGTGTTATGGGTTTGGTCCCTAGACCATTTAGCTAATGGGAGGTGGAAGAGCTCTTCAGAGGTGGGCCCTAGTGGAAGGAAGCAGGGTCACTGGTGCGTGCCCTTGAAGAGGATGCTGGAGGCTGGGCTTTGCTCTACTCTCCCTGCTTCCTGGCAGCTACGCGATGCACAGTCCTCCTCAGCCCACATGTTCCCATCACAGTGAGCTGTGCTGTTACAGACTAGAGCAACAGGACCAGCTGAGAGTAGAAGGAAACCTTTGAAGCCCCGGACCAAAATAAATCTTTTCTTCTTTCTTTATTTTGAGTATTTTGTCACCATAATGGAAACTGACTAAACTCTAGCCATTTTATCTGGAAGCTGGTGGGCTCCCTGCTGGTCTTCCTAGGTCAGAGCTAATGTACAGATTTGGGCCCCCTGTATGTCCAGCTAGGAGCTGGCACAGACTCACATGCTCAGGAGTAGTCCAGAAAAATGTAGGTCTAATGGAGTAAGCCCAACACAGAGAGGCGACCGCTGTAACATTGCAACAGGTAGGGAGGCATGATAAAGAGGAGTGAAAGCTACCTCCCAGGAAGTCTGCATAAAGCAAAACACCTGAGAGGAGTCTCAGCTTGGGGTACAAATTTTCTGGGTGTAAGTGGGGGCAATAATCTATCTTATCAGGTGCAAAGTCCTCGGGCACAGGTGATTCCCTCCCACACAGCTGAGCTATGTTTCCTTTTCTCCATATACATTAGAAGTCTAAAACAACATAAGTCAGACTTTTCTGTGACTGTTAAACACTTTTTCCTCCATGAATCAAGAGACTGTCAATAAACAAGCTCTTCTTTCCTCTGCATGCATAACTAAGGTGGTATTCATCATATTCTAAGCCAAATTATTGATGAAAGTTGCAAGGTTATCTAGGAGGAAGAGAGCAATAAAACAACATTATATTGGTAGAGGTAGGCCGTTTTACAGCTTTCAAAGCATTTTGAGGCATATTAATTCTTTCAATCCTCTAAACTTCAAATAAGATATATGATATTGCATTCATTGCACAGTTGGTCAAAGTAAAGCCTTAGAGTGGTACACCTTCTTCCAGGTCTTCTAGATGAAATGACAGGCAAAGAGACAGGTGGTAGCCATCCTACCTTCCTGGTCCTCTGCTTTTCTTTGGTAACAACATACCAAGAAAGTCTCATTGGGAAGAATGGGTAATTCTAAGTAGGAATCATGAACCTCTGTTTACAAACCTCATTCTGTTCACCCCTTTGGACTCCAGAAATCCAGAATATATAGAGAGGTCAAGAGTCTGAAGTATTTGTGTGCAAATTGGGATTTGTAGCCAAACTACAGATGCATGACTTTTGCCTAGAGCTGCTTATTTTCCATAAAAATACAAAGTCTGAAGAGAGAGCATATATAAATCATGGAGACTCTAATTGGGAGAGAATGAGAAGAAATGAACGCTGTCTGTAAAAACCTGAAGTTAATACTTCCATTTGAAAGAAGTTTGAGCTCTTTTATTTCCATTGTAAATGCAAGCATCACTTACAGTGAAATTTATAATGTGGTCTATGGACCACTTAGGACACTCCTCCCTCGAAGACGTGGGAGCCTCATGTGCTTGTGGCGAGAAGCACTTTCATGGGTGGGCAGGAGCTGTCCTTGGTGCTGCCCTTGGTGTGCTGTGAAGGAGCACTGAGGTCTTCGTAGGTGTGGTGCACAGGGCAGCTGAGTAATTGTGAACAATATGGTACTGTGCATTGTTGCTGACAACAAATTTTGGAGTTGTGCCCAACTTTAAGCAAAAACCAGGGCACGAATTCTATCGGTGAGAAGAGATTTTGATATATGACTTTAAAAATGAACGTTGAGAAGAGTAGTTTGGGTTCCTTTAGGATGCAAGAGAATTAGTTTTTTACTCTCTGTGTGACTCTTTCCATATTTGGTTGAAAGAAGGTTTCAAAATTGCAGAGAATGGGTGTTTCAGCTCCGTCCCAGCTTCCTCAAGGTGCTGGCTAGAAGCTGATAGTGGGAGACAGATCCCGGCGTCCTGGCAGAGTGAAGCTTTAACCTTCACTGCAGCCTGGGGCTGGGCTGGGTGAACAGAGCTATGTGCTTGAGCCCAAAATCTGAGGAGACACCAAAAGTTCAGCAGTCAAACTAAATGCTATTTAATTTATTGTTTAAACATTAAAATCAATGAAACGTACAGGATCGATGGCACTCTTTTCCCTTCCTTTGCTCAGAGTTTGATGTGACGGGGCATGGCAGTACTCCCCATCTTGTGGTGTAGAATGTTAATTTGTTTCATTATGGAGCATTGATTTTAATGTAGAAATGTTACATAGGAATATTGTTTTTCATTTTTGTCTGTCCCCTTATACACTATGCCCCACACTACTGCCTATTCAACTCATGCTCTTTCCTGCCCTGTTACAGACAGACACTGCTTTGCATAAAAACAGCATTGCTGACAAATCATGAGAATGGCAAGACTTTGCAAGTATCCAAGGAATTCATGTTGGTACCATCTCTTTCTCTTTCTTTCTGTATCTTGACCATTCTTTCTTTTGTACTTTCTGCACATGCTCATTTTGGGCTTGTGAAGCCAGAACAACAAAAAAGGTATTTGTCTTATTTTTACTCACAGGCAGTGTCTAAGATCTTCACTTACCTCGTCTAAATATTCCTAATTGGTAAATCATAGTTCACAGGATATGCTTAGTTTAAAACAAACCCAAGGCTAGGACTGCAAATGTACTTCTAGGACATCCACAGAGATCATAAAAAACTCAGAACTAAGTAGTTTTCTATAAAATCCCTCAGGCATAGAAAACATATTAGGATGCAGTGAGTGATTTAATTGTATTCAATAATTATCCAGTAGTCTTGCTGCTTGTTTTCTTGTTGTACTGGCCTGCGGTGATGTCCCTGGAACAGTATGAACCCTGGGAAGAAAAGTGGGCAGCCCAGGATATGCCACAGTGTAGCAGACAATCAGTACACATTCTTTAAAGAAAAGAAGAAACGAAGGGAGGAATTCATGAATAGTAGAAAATAGAGAGCAAGGTGGGAAATATATAGTTTTCAAACTTAAAATGGTAGAATTAGATGAGATTTCAAGCCTCCTAAACTTGTAGAATCAAATTTAATGTGATATTGGCATGAAGACAGGAAGAAAATACTTCTGGGTGTCAGAGTGTCCAAAGAGAGACCCATGTAAACAGAACTAACTGATTTTCAAGAGACTTGAGAAAAATTCAAGGAAAAAAGTCTTAACAATGGCTGCTATAACAACTGGAAAACATAAAAGAAAATAATATTTCAACATCTTTCCTTACAGCACACACAAAAATTAGTTCAAAGTGGATCACAGGCATAAACATAAAAACTTAAACTATAAAGACTTCAGAAGAAAGTACAGGAAACACTTTTGTGGTGCAGAGTAAACAAACAGGTTTAGGTAGGCTCAGAAATCAATAACTATAAAAGAAAAAGGAAGACTAATTAGATGCTACACACATTATACCACTAGGGAAATGGAATAGCTTAAGATAAAATATTCACAAAATATAACTCTGAGGGAGGATTTCAGCAATTTGTAAGGAACTCAACTCAATAAGGATTATGAAATTGAAAATGACAAAGTACTTAAAGACATTCTACAAATGATGTAGGAATGGCCACTAAACACATGGAAAAGTTCTCAACATCAATAGTCACTAGGAAATGCAGTGTAAAACCATGATGGATCACCACTCTGGATCCAGTAGACTGAAGATAAAAGACTGACAGCACTGAGTGTTGGTGGGTTGTAGAGGAGACAGAACTTTTTGATGTTTTCAGGAACAGGAAGTAGTCTGGGGCAAAAGAAAAGACAACAATGTGTAATGCTGGCGTATGTTTTATAAAATTCAAACATGCACCCACGTTTTGACCTTGTCATTCCACTTGCATCACCTGAGTAGATAGATGTGGTAGCAGCCTTGTTCATAAAAGCCAAATGCAGACCAAATCTAGATGTCCACCCAGGACGGACGGGCAGATGACGGTGAGTCGCACAGGGAAGATCTTGTTGGAATGAAGACAAACGAGCTATGGACGCACTCAACCGCACGGAGGGCTCTAGCCAACTGTGGTTCAAAAGAAGCTGGACACGCGGGAGGGCTCTCACTTTGAGTAGAGTGGTTTTACATGTTTCTGCGTGTGTCAGAATTTTATGGCTGAGATTTATACTTTCTGTAAAGTAAAAATAACTTTAATAGTAGTGATAATAATAACAGTAGTAAAGATATGGGGCAGGAGTTGGTATTAGTAATTTAGTAGCAATTTTCAAAGACAGATAATAGATACATGAAAGTTCATTATATGACTTTTAAAAATCACCTTGAAGATTTTCATTAAAACTCAAATGTCTAGACACAGCCTCTTTGGGGGCTGAACTCTGTAGTACTAAAGTGGATTATGGCATAGTATTTAACAGATACAATGCTACTCTAACTCACTTTTGCAGCTATGCTTTTAGACCACTTTTACATGTGTCTCTTCAGGTAGTATGTAACAGGTGTAGCTGGTTAAAGAAACAAGACGGAGTCAAGCAGTGAGGAAGCATTAAAAAGAAAACAAGGCTTTAAGTTTGGTATAGTTTAGGGAATTCTCTCTTCCAGCACTTGACGTTTGAGGGGGCAGGAGAAGAGATGGACAGCAAGTGTGTCTCCCTGTGAATGCGGAATAAAGATGGAGCTGGGGCCGGAGCACGAGGAGGACTGAATCAAAGGGATCAGTGAGTGGAACTGAAGTACACATAAGAAGGACGTCTTCTGTGGAACAGAAACCATGAAGCAGTCATGAAAATAGATCAGTGGGGGATGGTGCAGGAGGAAGCAGCCACTGCCCGAGCCCCGGCAGGGAGGACGTTTAGAAGAGGAAGCCCTGGACACACCGTCCTGGCGTGGGGACCGCGGCCAACCTGAGGCTATGCACGCGTCCCGCGTGTCCTGTGGAAGTGCGGTGCCTCTTGCGCTCCTCCCACTTATGCCGAGGGAGAGTCCTTGGAAACTTCCATCTCCCAGTCCAAAACCTTGCAGGGCCTTCTCAGCACCAGCTTTTGTCCTGAGGTGTCTCCCCTGGACAACGGTGACACGCTGTCCCTCCTGCACATGGGCACTACACAGGCACAATCACAGATGGCCTGTCCAGCAGCCTCCAGATCAAGGCTGAGTATGCAGCAGGACACAGCTCACACCCACAGAAGGCCATCTCTGCGGCTTGTTTTTCGATGTCTCCCAGAGCCTCACGGACTCATAGGTGGGACTTTCGGGAGGCGGCTGAACCATGTATGATGCCGGGAATAAGGGTGGATGGTAACTAAGTGGGTTTAGGGTAGTTTTGGGTGTGGATCAGAGAAGGCCCACCTGGGTGTGGGTGGCACCAATCAATAGGCTTGCAGCTTGGATCAATAAAGAGTTGCAAACAAGCTGTTATTGCTGCTTGCTGCCTTCTGCCTGCCATGTGGTGAACTGTTTGTCCTCTGCACTTCCCCTGTGCCGTGCCACCCTGCCTTAGAGCCAGCCGACTGTGGACTGAAGCTTTCACCAGCTGTGAGCTAAAAGAACCTTCCCTCGTTTAACTTGTGGGTGATGAGTGCTTTGTCTCAGCATGGAGAAAAGTAGCCAAAACAGCCACTGAAGGGGAACATAAGAAATGCCATCGACCCAAGAAAATTCAGGAATGTAGGAGTTTAAAGATGTGAAAGCATATGAAGTAGAAAAAGCAATGGCTATCCTATACTACCATCAATAATAAAAAATTAGAAAATGAAACTGGGGAAATTCAATTATAGTAGTAACAGAATCTATAAAAAAAAAAATCAAAATAACCCTTAGCAGAAATTCATGGTGTTTAATGAAGAATCCAGAAAATATTCTAAAAAGTGTAAAACAGACCTAAATAGACAGCACACTCCTAGATGTGAAATTTTACTATTTTAAGGATATTGAGTCTGTCCAATTTATCTCAATCAATATTCTAAAAAACACTGAAAAATATATTTACATAAAATTTATTTGAAAAATGTAATACTCAAGAACTGTTAGAATTCTTGAAAATTGATAAATAGGGATGAATAGAATACATAAATAGCCCAGTGGAGCAGAGCTTCCCAGAAACAAGTACACACACGCATTATCTCTCTCTATCACTCTCTCTCTCTCTCTCTCTCAGTCTACAACAATTCTGGTATTGCAAATGAATGAGGAGAAAATCAATTAAAAAAACGACTTTGAGACAGTCACCTATCTATAATGAATATATCTAAAAACTAACAAAAATTACCTTGTATATTTTTCTGCACACATGTGGACTATAAAGCTATTCAATAAAATATATACAAATATATTTGTAACATTGGAGGTCTTCTCAGACCAATTTCTTAAATTGATAGACACATTACATAGATGTATATCCATAAATAGACATAAAACTTTGAAGGCTGTACAGTAAAAGACTCGTAATTTGACTGAAAATTTAAACACCATATAAGATACCATAAAAGAAATAAAAAGATAAGATGTGAACCTCCACTTTAGGCCAATGCAAAATAAAATAGGTTGGATTTACCTCCTGCTTAAGCCAATACCAACGCAAACCAACACAAACCAAGCAATTATGATCAGATTTCAGAATCAGATGGCACCCAGGGTTCTACTCTTGAAACTAAAAACAAAACAAAACAAAACAAAACAACAAGTACAACAACAAAAAACCCAACACTATCAATTTGTACTACTAACAAAACATGTGCAATGCCCTTTCAATCCTCAGCCCAAAAAGGAAAAAACAAAACAAAACAAAATAAAAGAACACCCAGACTTAGGAGCTGTGATCCCTGACAAAGATGAACCCTGAGGCAGTTTACCCCTGGGACTGTTTCCAGGCCACAGGTCAGGCAAGGGTGCCAGGAGGAGGTCATGCAGTGTCCTGAGTCAGGCAGGGGCTGTGCTGGGGGTCCAGGAAGTCTGAGGTGGTTGGCATTAGCAGTACAGATTGTCAGAAAGAAGAGGTTAGAGCAAGAGGATGATAGCTCTAGTGGAACAAGACAGAAGCAAACAGAGAGCTCTGGAGATGCACAAGCTGCCTTGCTGTGTGATTATCAGCACAAAAATGAAAAAAAAAAACCTGATATACAGGGGGAGACCTTTGGTGTTTCTCTTTAATGATTTTGTCTCATTAATCCAATGTCTGGGCTTTCTTGGAGTCAGTTTCTGTCATTTATTTTATTTCACAGAATGAAATATGTCTTCCTGTTACTCTGTATGTCTTGTGATTTTTGGTGGAAAGTGGGCATTTCATTATTGTCATAGTCTATTCCTACTCCTGTGACAAAACATCTTAGACTAGACAATTTATAAGTAACAAAAGTTCACTTCTCCCTGTCCTGGAAGCAGATAGCCCCAAGACCGAGGTGGCAGCATATTTAGTGTCTGGTGAGGGCTTCTCTTGGCTAATCAATGGTGCTTCTTACTGTATTTACCTAGAGACAGACAGATGGTAAAAGGTGACTAGTAGACTCCTCTGAGCCCTCTTTTCATGCACTAATCCTGTGCAGAAGGGCTCCGCCTTCATTTCCTAATCACATGCCAAGGGCCTCCCATCTTAATACTTTTGTACCAAGACTAAGTGTCAACATAGGGTTTTCTGGGACATAAATATTCAAACCATAGCGATTACTATAATGTGGCAGCTACAGGAATGAGATTCTTCTCTTCCAAAGGCTTCTGGGTTAGCTCAGGCTGCCTTGCAAAATATCACTGACTCTGAATTTAAAAACTAGGCTTTTCCTGCCTGGCAAGTGCAAGGTCATGAGTTCAGTCCCCAGTACCGGAAAAAAAACAAAAAAAAAACATTTAAAAAAACAAACTAGGCTTTTCCTTTTCCCAGTTCCTAAGGCTGTGCAGGCCACGATCAGGGTGCTAAACTGTTCTGTTCTGGTGAAGGCTCTCTGCCCTTGGGGTGTAGCTGAGGCCTTTGTTCTGCGTTGTCACACAACCTTTACTTGGTAAACATGTTGACAGGGAGCTCCCCTCCTTCCTCTTCTTAGAAGGACATTAATCCCATGCACACACATTTTTCAAGACTATTCAGTATGGAATGTCATAGAAAGCCTGTCCTTATTCCTGCCTCACAGGATGACTTGCCGTTCCTTTCTTTACTACTCCTCTATAATTTAGAAGAGTTTGTGCAACTTTAGTATCATTTCTTCCATAAACATATGGCAACATGCACCACTGGAGCTTTCTATGCCTGAAGTAACCTTTGAGGAAAGGATTTTATTCTCTTTTTGATATCTTGTAACTCAAACACTACATTGTAAAGTGAGTGAAATACTTAAATACGTTAAGGATATGACGGACAAGAAAACAAGGTTATACACATGTATTTACAACAGATAAAGAAGAAGTCCCCTTTTCTGCCCCTGGTCACACGGTCCTATTTGGCATTTATAGCTAACTTCTTGCAGTCCTCATTACACATTCCCTTTGCCTTTGCCTATGCCTAGTGCCTCAGCTAGAAGTGGTTTTTTTGTTTTTTGGGGGGTTTTTTTGGTACTGGAAATCAAACTCAGGACCTCGCACTGATCAGCCAGGTGCTGTGCCTCAGAGCCCAGTCTCCTAGGTTCTTAACCTAGTGCATGACCAGAATTTTTGTTTCAGAAGGTTCTAGGTTATCAGTAATACTACTCAAATAAGGTTATTGTAGTTTTCCACTAATGGTAATCCCAGAGCATAGAAGTCCTTGTGAAGACCACTGATGCTTATATAGGGGAATGAAACTCCCGACCTACTATGTATGTGAGCTCGTGTTCTCTAAAACTGAAGAATGAATTTTAGGAACAACAGAGAAGTGAAGAGTAGAATGTATGTATTGAGAGAAAGAAAGCTGCTTCTGAAGAGAGACAGAAGGGGTCCTGAGTGGGTTGCCCAGGACTCTGTTTTTTCCAGGGACTTTTATAGAGTAAAACCATGAGTTCAAGGTGAGGGAAAACTGGGAATTCACAAGGCAGATGGACATAAGGTGGGACATAACTATAGTTAGCCAATAAGATCAACAGTTCAGGTAAAATTGATTACATTAGGGACAAATGGGGAAGGGAGTCACATAGGAAGCAGACATTCTTACAGAG
Source organism: Dolichotis patagonum (assembly GCA_004027295.1). Lineage (NCBI taxonomy): Eukaryota > Metazoa > Chordata > Mammalia > Rodentia > Caviidae > Dolichotis > Dolichotis patagonum. Next base: position 8,546 of record PVJX010023580.1, on the reverse strand, counting down.
CAGTGACTCTTTCCTAGGGGGATTAGAACTATTTAGGGTATCAGTCCTCAGGATATGGGTGCATTTGTATGGTCTTTTGTCGAGGCCTGGTCCACAGCAGGAGGCGTCAGCTTCCCCACAGTTTCCAGGTGTCTGCACTCCATTGAGGACCTAGGCCTGTCTCACTGCCTGTAATACTTCGGACTAACTGAGCTGCCTGCACAGTTCTACGGAGTGCCTGACCTCCACAAGCCATGCTCTGCCCTGTGAACCACAGTGATGGACGTGGTCCTGAGGGTTAGTCAGTTCAGGGCTTGTGTCTTGCATTCTCCTCCCACCGACCGGGAATGCCTCTTTCCTCTTTTCAGTACACATTTACTTTGGTAAGAGGCTATATTCCCTTTGGGAAATGTTGAGCAAAAGGGTTACCAGTATAAATTTCTGGTGGCAGAGTGGAATCTCTCCTCAAGAGGACCTGTGTCCTATTTATTACAGGGGTCCATAAAATGATATAATATGGGCATTAGTTGGGTACTACTTAGAATTCCTCTGTTCATAGGTCATATCAGAAGTTAATTGACCATCTTTGAAAATTCCAGACTATTCTAATTACTACTTTGACTTTGCTGTCCACAGTGGTGGTCATACCCACCTTGCCCTTGGTAATCAAATGGCACCACTTAATGCCTAAGATCCAGTGATCCCCATTGCATTTAGGTTTCCCAGGTCCAGTGGCAATAATTCTCTATGTAATTTCTATCCTTTTATAAGCAAGATCTTGAGACCTTTTTTATTTTTATTTATTTTTAATTTTTTTTTTGTTGGTACCAGGAATTGAACTCACAACCTCACACTTTCCAGACAGGCTCTTATGTCAGTGAGCTAAATCCCCAGCCCTAAGCAAGGTCAGCAGTAGTTTTCTTCAAGAATATTAGTTATAAATTTATTTCTCACAGTCATAGTAACAGGGGTGTCCTGTCAGGGAGGCCGAGCAGGTCCTCATGACAAATCCCCTGTGGCATTCTGATTTCCCTAGCCTTGGCTCTTTTCTCCAGGGAAGCCTGCATGCTGACTTCATTTGGTGCAAGCCACGTTTCAGTCCATGTTTCTGTCCTCTAACCAAGTGTATGTTTAGAGCCATTTTAAACTCCTGAAGTGTAGTATGAAATCCAAAAATACCTGCTTAGTGGAAACATGCATTTAAATTTGGCATGATTCATCGTTATGAGTTTTCCATGCTCCTGTATCTATCCTATACATTTTCTGTATTGTTGGTGTAGGTCGGAAAAATCATGCCGTTCTTCTGGAGCACAGCATGCCTCCTAGTGGGTCACTCTGTCCATCTGGTTTGGGGGTCTGCACAGACTTGAACTGAGTTACAAACCCAGATGGAAAGCTGAGTGGGGGCGGTGGGCTGCAGGGTGCTCGATGGTGCTTGTAAGGCCGCTATCTTCTGGACCTACTGGTAGGGCTCCTTTAGGTGGGGGCTTAGCTGTTTCTTCTTGCAAGGAATTAGAGTGGAAAAACAGCATTGTCCATACCTTTCACGCACCTTCTACTCCAACTCACAAGGTCGCATTGTTTCCTGGTGTTTTCATCTTAATGTTAGATTTTCAGAGAGGTTAGGAATTTCATTTGGACCCTGATTCACCCACACTCAGAAGGAGAACCCAGGTCTGGATGTTGGCAATCTCAGCACCACAGGTGCAGGAATTGGTCTCCTTTAGGGCAGACAGGGGACTTGGGTTACTCACACAGCACCTGAGCTGGGAATTAGAATCTTACACCTCATCTTGTTTCCCTCCACTTTGTCCAGCACAATTAGGAGCAAGTGGTCAGTCTTATTATATCTGTTAACTTGATAAAAAAAAATAAATATGGCGTAAGGAGGAAAGATTGCAAATTTAAATTCTGCCTGGGCAATTTACAGAGCCACAATCTTAAAAAAATAAGTAAGCAAGCAAACAAACTAACCAAACAAACACAGAAAAACTGGCAATGTAGCTAGTGTGAAAGTTCTGGGTTTAATTCCTAGTATTATCATCCACACACACACAAAAAAATTCTACAGTATCCAGAATTGACATGGTCATCCAGAATTTGTCTTTTATAACTTAATTTGGAGTGTTCAATGATGATATTTTTGTGAATTTCTACTTCCACACCCCACTATAAATTAGCCATGCTCTTCTTATTCTTGCAAATAGCATCAAGGGCACACTTAAATCTAATTAGATGGATAAACAACTCCCCAAACATAAGAGCTGAATCAGAAAACTCATCCTTAAGATTTTATTGTGTGAGAGCTTAAGACCAACACTCCCGGTGGTTGAGCTCATATCGGCCCCCCTAGGACACTGGACTGCGGCCCAAGGTTCCTCGGACCCCAGTTCCCATGCCCAGCTATCGCCTTTTGATTTGGGGAGCCAAGAGCCTGCAGGGGAGTTAGGACTGTTCGAGATGAGTCCCACCGCCCCCAGGTGGGCTAGGGGAGAACTGGCAACCTGCATTCCGGGCAATTGGGTTTCTGGCTAGCTACCGGGCACACTGGTCCAAGTCCTGAAAGATCCATGGCCTAAGTGAACCAACCCAGCAGCCTTCTTTCGGAAGGCAGAGACCATGCAGGGGGACTGACAGTCCAGTGTGGGCTGGCCTGGGGAGAGCTTAAGACCAACACTCCCAGTAGTTGAGTTCATATCCGCCCCCCTCCCCAGGACATGGGACTGGGGCCCAAGGTTCTGCGGGACCCAGTTCACCATGCCCAGCTTCTGCCTTTTGATGTAGGGAGCCAAGAGCCTGTGGGGGAGCAAGAACTGCTCCAGGAGCTCAGGGTGCAAGAAGTAATTCACCACACACCCAGAGGAAGCTTTGGAACACTACTCAAAGCAAGGAAATATAGAAAAATGGCAAAAGGAAAAACCAAAAGACAGGCTCAAAACTCCAGCCTATCCCAAGAAAGTTTAGGAGCCATGTACATAGAAGAAAAAAGAAGCCATGCACCTGAAATGACAGAAATGATATCAAATGAAATAAAGATGCAACTAGGGGAAGCTATGAAGAAATTCAAATCAGAAATACTTGCCTAGGTAAAAGAAGAAATGACAAAAGTAGTGAAATAGTGAGCACATCTAGTGAAGACACAGGTAACAAATTAGAGAAACAAAGCAAACAGATAGAATCCATGAATGAACACAATAAGAAACAAAGAGAATACATAAAGTAGATTCAAAGAGATATACAGGAAATAAAAAATTCTATTGGAAGCTGCCAAAACCACCACAACAAAAGTGAAGACAGAATTTTAGACTTTGATGATAAGATCACAGCTAGTGAACAGGAAAGGAAAAATCTTTTAAAAAATGACAAAGAATCAGGAAATAGCAATTCAACAGCTACAAGATGATGCAAAGAAAAGTAACATAATATTAATAGGGGTAAATGAAAAAGAAGGGGACAGCCCAAATGATATCAAGAGGCTATTTACAGAAGTAATAGCTGAAAACTTCCCAAACATGAGAAAGGAAACTGATATTTGGATAAGTGATGCATATAGAACTGCAAATAGCCATAACCAAAATAAAACAACACCCAGAAACACAATAATCACCATCCCAGAAATCCACCATAAGAACAGAATACTAAAAACTATTAGAGAGAAAAGAAAGATCACCTATAAAGGAAAACCTATCAGAATCACAGCAGACTTCTCAACACAAACAATGAAGTCAAGAAGAGCATGGAGTGAAGTATTTCAGATCCTAAAGGAAAATCACTTTCAAACCGAACTGACGTGCCCTGCAAAACTGTCCTTCAAAATGGATGGAGAAATAAGATACTTCCATGACAAAGAACAGCTGAGGAACTTCATGACCACCAAACCAACCCTACAAAGAATACTGAAAGACATTCTAGATACACATGGGATAAAACCATCAAGCAAGGCAGACAATTAAAAAGAATGGAAAAGTAGAGATACAACAGCAGAAAGATAACATGTCAACAATAAACCAATATATAACAGTTATAACCATTAATGTAAATGGCATCAACTCACCAATCAAAAGAAACAAACTGGCCGAATGGATCAAGAAACAACATCCAACCATATGCTGTCCACAAGAAACCTGTCTAACCCCAAAGGACAGTCATAGATTGAAAGTCAAAGAATGGAAAAACAATACTTCATGCAATGGGAAACCAAAAAAAAAAAAAAAAAAGCAGGAGTAGCCATTCTGTTTGCAGACAATGTGAATTTCAAACCAAGAATGATCCAAAGAGATAAAGGAGGTCACTGCATACTAGTTAGGGGAAAACTTCAAGAGGCAGAGATAACAATCTTAAATATATATGCACCAATTCCAGAGCACCCAGCTACACAAAGCAAATATTAACAGAAATGAATAGTGAAATAAGCAATAACACAATTATAACAGGAGACTTTAACACACCATTGACACAAAGGGACAGATCAACTAGACAGAAAATCAGCAAACAAGTAAAAGAACTGAATCACATCCATGAACAAATGGACTTGATAGATGTATATAGAGTGATCCATCCAACAACATCAGAATATACATTATTCTCAGCAGTACATGGGACATTCTCTAAAATAGACCATATACTAGTCCACAGAACATATTTAAGTAAATGCAAAAGAATTGAAATTGTCCCATGCATGTTATCAGGTCATACTGCCATGAAACTAGAAATTAATGATAAAATCAACTGCAAAAACCTCACAAACACATGGATACTGAGTAATACACTCTTGAGCAATCAGTGGGTCACAGAGGAAATTAAAGAAGAAATTAAACCATATCTACAAGCAAATGAAAATACAAACACAACTTATCAGAATTTGTTGGATGCAATGAAAGCAGTCCTCAGAGGAAAATTTATTGCACTGACTTCTCACATCAGGAAGACAGAACAAACACAAATAAACAACCTGATGCTACAATTCAAACATCTAGAAAAAGAAGAGCAAGCCAAGCCCAAAGCCAAAAGAAGCGGGGAAATTATCAGGATTAGAGCAGAAATTAATGCAATAGAGACTAAGAAAACAGTACAAAGGATTAATGAATCAAAGCATTGGTTCTTTGAAAGAATAAATAAAATTGATAAACCCCTGGCCAACCTTACTTTAAAAAGGAAAGAAAAAACTCAAATTCATGCAATAAGGAATGAAAATGGTGAAATTACCACAGACTTGGTGGAAATACAGAAGATCATCAACACCTATTTTGAAAACCTCTACTCTCATAGATTTGATAACACTGAAGAAATAGACAGATTCCTAGATACATATGAACTACCAAAGCTGGATCAGGAAGATGTACAACTGCTGAATAACCCAATTTCTATTAATGAAAATGAAAATGTAATTAAGACCTTGCCAACAAAGAAGAGCCTAGGCCAGACAGATTCACTGCAGAATTCTACAAGAAATACAAAGAAGACTTAATGCTAACTCTTCAAACACTCCAATGAAATTGAAAAGGAAGCACTTCTTCCTAAGTCATTCCCGGAAGCAAATTTTACTATACTACCAAAACCAGAGAAAGACCCAACTAAAAAAGGGAACTATAGGCCAATCTCCCTAATGAACATAGATGCAAAATTTCTCAATAAAATATTAGCAAACAGGATGCAGCAAATCATCAACAAGATTATTTATCCTGACCAAGTGGGATTCATCCCAGGAATGCAGGGATGGTTCAACATACCTAAATCAATAAATATAACACACCATATCAATAAAGCCAAAAGTAAGAACCACATTATCGTCTCTATAGATGCAGAAAAAGCTTTCAATAAGGTCCAACACTCATTCATGATAAGAACGTTACAGAGAATTGGAATAGATGGTCTTTACCTCAATATGATAAAGGCCATCTACGACAAACCTACAGCCAGCATCATACAAAATGGCCAAAAATGGAAAGCCTTTACCTTAAAATCAGGTACAAGACAAGGATGTCCCCTGTCACTGCTCCTATTCAACATAGTACTGGAAATACTAGCCAGAGCGATTAGACAAGAGAGAGACATAAAAGGAGTAAAGATAGGAAAAGAGGAAGTTAAATTATCATTATTTGCAGATGACATGATACTTTACATAGAAGACCCTCAAAACTCCATTGAAAAACTCCTAGATATAATAAATAAATTCAGCAACTTAGCTGGATACAAAGTCAATACTCAAAAATCAATAGCATTCCTATACACTAACAGCAAAAATACTGAGAGAGAAGTAAGAGAAGTCACACCCTTCACACTAGCATCCAAAAAAAATGAAATACTTAGGAATTAATCTCACGAAAGAAGTAAAAGAGCTATACAAGGAAAATTATACTACCCTGAAAAAGAAAGTCAAAGAGGACCTCAGAAAATGGAAAGACATCCCCTGTTCATGGATAAGAAGGACAAATATTGTGAAAATGGCCATTATCCTAAAATTACTATACAGATTCAATGCAATCCCAATCAAAATACCACTAACATACTTCATAGATCTAGAGAAACCACTCCTAAAATTCATCTGGAACCAGAAGAGACCTAGAATAGCAAAGGCAATTCTAAGTAGCAAAGGCAAGGCAGGAGGTATCACAATCCATGACTTGGAATTATACTACAAAGCTACTGTAAAAAAATATCAACATAGTACTGGAATAAAAACAGACCTGAAGATCAATGGAATAGACTGGAAGATATAACCACAACCACAAACTCACTCAACCACCTTATCTTTGATAAAGGGGCCAAACAGGCTCGCTGGAAGAATGACAGTCTCTTTACCAAATGGTGCTGTAAAAGTTGGCTATCCATATGCAGAAGACTAAAACTAGACCCATGTCTATCACCATACACTAAACTAAAATCTAAATGGATCAAAGATCTAATTATTAAAACAGAAATGCTGAATCTGTTGGAAGACAAAATATTACCTACCTCAAAGATATAGAGGTAGGTAGAGAATTCATGAACAAGAATCAAACCACATGGGAAATACTTCCCAGAATGAATAACAGGGACCACATCTTATTAAAGAGTTTCTCCATGTCGAAAGAGATTTCCAGCAGAGTGAAAAGAAAGCCCACAAACTGGGAAAAAATTTCAGTGATCTGTTCCTCAGACAAAGGACATTTGTATAGATCTTTTAAAGAATTAAAAAATATCAGACCCTTGAAATTCAAAGACCCAATCCAAAAATGGGCATCTGAAATGAATACCGAGTTCTCAGATGAAGAAACACAAATGGCAAATAAATACATGAAAAAATGTTCATCATCATTAGTCATTAGAGAAATGCAAATTAAAAGCACACTGAGATTCCATGTCACCCCAGAAAGAGTGGCCAGGATAGAAAAAACTACCAACAAAAAATGCTGGAGAAGCTGTGGGGAGAAAGGAACTCTTCTGCACTGTTGGTGGGAGTGTAGACTGGTGCAACCACTGTGGAGGTCAGTCTGGAGATTCCTCAAAAAGCTGAGTTTGGAAGTCCAATTTGACCCAGCTATTCCACTGCTAGGTATATTCCCAGAAGAACTGAAACCATCAGACAACAGTGATATATGTGCACCCATGTTTATAGCAGCACAATTTGTAATAGCCAGATCTTGGAAACAACCTAAGTGTCCATCAACTGAGGAATGGATAAAAAAGTTGTGGCATTTTTATACAATGGAGTACTACTCAGTTATAAAGAATGATCACATTGGTGACTCTTTGGGACTGGTAAGCACGCCCTTCATCCGCAGGGAACTGCCTGGAGATCGGCATCTGGGCCAGGTCTGTGTGGGCCTGTAGCCCCGCCCTTCATGCCCAGGAAGTCTCCCAGAAAACAGCATCTCAGGCTGTCTCTTTGGGACCCGAAACTCCCGGACCGTAGAGTGGCCTGAGCTGTTTGGGTTGAAAGTCTGTGCAGATCTGCATCTCGGCGCGACTCTTTGGGACTGGTAAGCACGCCCTTCATCCGCAGGGAACTGCCTGGAGATCGGCATCTGGGCCAGGTCTGTTTGGGCCCGTAGCCCCGCCCTTCACACCCAGGAAGTCTCCCAGAAAGCAGCATCTCAGGCTGTCTCTTTGGGACCCGAAACTCTCAGACCTGCAGAGTGGCCTGTGCTGTTTCGATCAAACGTCTGCGCAGACCTGCATCTCGGCATGACTCTTTGGGACTGGGAACCTCCTGGAGACCTGCCTGGGACAAGGCATGGAGGCCTGGCCTGCCTGAGATTCCACAGGCTCCGGGGTGGCCACACCCAGCATTCGCCTTACAACTTAGGGAGCCAGGAGCCCACAGAGGGGAGTTAGGACCCTGTGAGGAAGCCAGGAGCCTGTGGGGGAGCCACTGCCCCTCCAGGATCTGAGGGTGTAACAGGTAATTTGCCACATAAGCAGAGAAAGCTTTGGAACACCGCTCAAAGTAAGGAAATACAGAAAAATGACAAAAGGCAAGACCAAAAGGCAGGCTCAAAGCCCTAGCCCTCCCCAAGAAAGCTTAGAAGCTGTGTACATAGAAGAAAAAAGAAGCCATACACCTGAAATGTCTGAAATGATATCAA
>PVJX010023579.1:0-29093 GCA_004027295.1 Dolichotis patagonum | reverse complement strand
ACACACACAGCACACACACACACAGCACACACACACACACAGCACACACACACACATTCACATGCTTACAAGTTTGATTCAGATACCAAGTAAGCTTTTATTCAGATACCAAATAAGCTCATTCAAAGCAAAATAAGCTTATAAATAAAACATAAAACAAGTATACGTTATTAGAATGATTATTTACCAGGACGATTTCTTTCAGATAGTTGTCTTCATGAATATGGGACACAAACTGCTGTGTGAGTGTGCATGTGTGTGTGCAAAACCTGCCACAGCTTCCATCCCGTGTGACAGCTCAGTTTGCCCACACTTTCGTCAAGTGATGTCACGATTTGTCGCTGGACAGGCTCCTGTTTGGTTTCCATTTGGCTGGAACGTCATTAACACATTAAACCCATCTTTGTTCTTCTTAGCCTCTGGGAAACGTTAGCCTCTGAAACGGTTCGGAATCTGTGATAAACACAGATACTAAGCCCGAGGTGGATTTGCAGGGGACCCCAAACACAGCTTATGAGTTGTGTGGGATCCTGCGGTAAGGAGCCCCTAACTGAGGAGGCCGTTACAGAAAATTCATTCGTCTTGCAACGCGCTCGTTCCTAGATCCTGGCTGGGGAAACGCTTCCTTGCGCTGCTCGTGGTCTAGATTTAGAGCTCTGGGATCTGGTGAACTCAGCAGTCCTCATCTGCTGGGGCGAGCGGTGGAGACACCAGGAGGCTCACTCCTCAGCAGGCAGAAAGCCGGGTTTAAAGGGCGAAGCTGAGTGCTTGTGGAAAGAAGGGAAGACGCAGAGCTGGGCCTTTCTGCGCTGCCGACCGCGACGCCTCGCAGGACGGTGGCAGCGGCGACAGGTGCGTGGGCGGCGAAGGGAGGGACTCTGCCCCGCACAGGGTCTGCGGGTGCTGTGGCCAGATGACACTTGGTTTTTCGGGATGAGAAGCAACCACCCCCAGGGCGGTTCCTGGAGGCAGAAGCAAGTGAGGGGCCCTGAAACAAAGAATGGCGCTGATCCAAAAGGGAGAAGGAAGCAAGACTGGGAGGCGAGGCTGCGGCTGCGGCAGAATAACGAGGCGCGGGAGGCCGCCGCCAGGTCCCCACCCAGGAAAAGCCCACAGAAGCCTGGGCGCTCTGGACGCTGACGCCGGCGGGGGTGCCTGGGGCAGCGGGGAAAATCACCGGAGTTACAGTGTTTTCTTACTGAGCAGAGCACGAGGCTGGGTGTGCAAATTCATGTTTATTAATAGAAATCAGTGGAAAACAATTACGTGTGACGCACCGGCGCAGAGGCAGCGTTTGAAGCGTGGGAGCAGCGATGCGATGGGAAGGAAGGCAGAGGTGGCGGCGGCCGAGGCTGCGGAGTCGTGTCCTGGGCGACAGGCGCCCCTGCAGGAGGAACTCGGACGGAAAGAGGCAGAGAACAGGACAGTGTGGCGGCATCAGCACCCGCGTACACACCCGTGTACACACCCGCGTGGAGTGCGGTGCGTGTGCTTCCAACGCAGCCACAATGTGAGCCCCGAGGCCGAGACGCGACTCCCCCACCCCCAGAGGGGCGCGCGCGGCCGCAGGAGGTGGAGGGGTGAACTGGCGCAGAGGAGGAGCTGCAGGGCTGCAGGGAGGTGTGGCCGGGAGGGCCCGTCACACAGGGTCCCTCAGAGGGGAAGGCCGGGGCGGTGCCATCCCTGCCCCTGGGACAGATGGCGCCCGCCCCGAGCACAGGGGCTCCCCAGCTCCTCGTGAGGGAGCCCTGGGTTAGAGGGGTAACGCGCTGCCTGCCAGGTGGAACCTGCCAAGGCCGGGAGCCCGCTGAGGACGTGGACAGCCGCTTCTGTCTCCTCGCCAGGTCCCTCTGCAGCTGCTGAGTCACAGCTTCATCCTAGGAGACTGAAAATGCCTTCGGAAGCCTTAATGAGAACCACTAACTTAGGGGTACCCTGTCTCGATGCATCACCAGCACCCCGTTGCCATGTTCTGCATGAGTGACCTGTGCTCCCCACTGAGGGACTGCACTGCAGCGTCCCCGGAAATGTTATCAAGGTTCCAGGAGGCTATCCAACCTACGATTCCCAGTGCAACTCACAGCAAGGATAAGGACACTAAGACACACTTATAGTGAGCCAAGGGTCCCAAGTCCAGCCAGGATGAAGGTCCATCGCAACCAAGGCCTCCACCCAGGGCCCAGCCTGGATTTTGCTAATTGATGAAGCAGAGAGTGGTTTGAGGATGAGTGACTGAGAGAATGTCGGGAAATTCGTGAGTGCTGTGAGCTGGGCTAGGGTAGGGGGCTTGAAATCACCTCTGCGATATGCAGAGAGAAGGACGTGCAGAAAGACCAGTCTGCATTACACAGCCGAGGTGGCATCTAACGTGTAGGTGACGGTGCTTCAGCCTCTGCGGTGCAGAGCTCTGGGCCCTGGGAAGTCGCAGCCTCTTATTTTGAGGCTTAAACCAAGCTGACAGCCCTGGAGCAGGGGCTCTGCATCCTTCCTGCTCAACCTTGTGTTGGGAGTCACGGGGCAGGGAAGCAGCGACTGTCACCTCACCTGGCCTCAAACATTACCCATCCGCACCTCAGCCGGCCCTATGTACATTGCTTAGAGCCCACTGAAGGACCAGGAAGAGTCCCAGCCAGCGCTGTGCATGTCCGTGCGTGGAGACAGGGCCAGGGTTAGCCACAGTGCGGTGACTGCTCTCTGCTCCAGGAGAGTCGGCCAGCTGTCCCCAGAGGTACTCTGCCTCTGTCAAACCCTAAAGGCAGGGCTACAGCTACTGGCAGCTAAGTAGGAGCTACTCACATCTGTGCTCTTCTTATCCCTAATTTTAAATGTTTGTAATATAGTAAATTTTGACACAATTATTACAAAAAATGTTGGAGCACTGCATGTACCTTTTTCTTTAGTAGTGAGGACGGGACCCAGGGCCCCTCCACTGCGTCGTCTCCAGCCCTTTTCTGTTTAGTGAGCCAGGCCTCGCTGAGCCCGAGGTTCCCCCAGAGTCCCTTCAGCTCCACCTCTGTCTGCCAAGCCCTGGGGCCCTTGGCAGCAGACTCTGCACTGCATGTGTTTCGGTTCATCTCTGTCAGGCCTTCTAGACATGTCGTGAATGCTCCCTGGATTAAGTGACAGATGAGATGTTTGTGAGGCCAATGACAAAATCCTGGCACTTTACACAGAAATCCTCACTGAAGTCGTGGTCATGACTGGGCTGTAGGAGCAGCCCGGAGCCAGCGCGGGGGTGTTCCCGCTCTGTCCACCAGAGAGCAGATGTTCCATTAAGAAGTGTGACCACAGCTTCCTTCCACCCTGACAGTAAGGACTACTATGGGGTTATTTTTCTAATGGTTCGTTTAATCCATTAGGAAGAAAGCCCTCTCCTCTTCCTCTGGGAAATACTGATGCAAAATGACCTCAAAGGCGCTGATAGAAGGAAGAGGCCCCTAGTGGGGCTAGGTTCAGGTCACGTGCACACTCACACATGCGCACACATACACGCGCACGCATGCTCACGTGCACTCACGCTTGCACACACTCATGCTCACACATGCACGCACACGCTGGGGGGGCACTCCTGCGCGGGCAGGTTGCGCGTGGCCCCGGCTGTGGTGAGGACGCAGCAGGGGGCGTGCAGGCGGGGCGGCCCAGGCCTCGGCTCCAGCCTGGCCCTGGGCACTCACTGTGGCTCTTGCAGGTGCAGACGGACGACAGGGTGCTGCAGGTGGACCTGGGGCTGCTGTTCCTCCGGGTGCGCAGGTCGGACGCGGGCACCTACATCTGCCAGGCGGTGGAGCACGGCTTCGTGCACACGGTGCGCAGGCTGGTGCTGGACGTGGTGGACGAGCGCAGCGTCCGGGACGTGTTCCGCGGGGGCCCTGGGCCGCGCAAGGCACCCTGCCCGGCCCCCGGCAGCGCGGCGCCCGCCAAGCCCTGGTACAAGGACTTCCTGCAGCTGCTGGGCTACGGCGGCTTCCGGCGCGTGGAGGAGTACTGCGAGCAGGTGTGGTGCGCCGAGCGCAGGCGCCGGAAGCTGCGGCTGGCGCCGCCCGCGTGGAAGGAGCCGAGGCTGCGGGCCAAGGCCGAGCCCCACCGCCGGCCCCGGCGCGCGCGGGAGCCCTGAGGCCCGGCCCTGGGCGGGCGCGGGGCCACGGGGGAGCCGGGGGAGCCGCGCCCACGGCCAGCCCGGCCCGTGCAAGCGCGCTGCCTCGGCCGCCTGTTCTATTTATCAAAGACGTGGCCGTGGCTGTCGTTTTGAGTTTGAGCTGTTTGGCCATGGAAATGATCGTTTTTACCCTCAGAAGACACAGGATTGTTAGAACAGTGAAGGAAAATGGGAAAAATTTCACAATCGTGGAAAATGTAAACGTAAACGTTTCAGGTTTCCCCGTGGCTGTAGAGGACGCGCTCGGCCCGGAGAGGAGATCTGGGCTGGGGAGGAGGTCTCCGCCCTGCCCTGCCCTGCGCGGCCCCCCCGCTGCCCCGGAGAGCATGGAACCTGGAGCGCCTGCAGTTAGAATCCTCACCGAAAGGTGCCCGCTGCCCTCTTGTGACCATACAGTATATTCGTCTTGCATTTTTTTCTCCTACAGCTATTCAGAATTGAAAGCAGAGTAAAGAAATACATTCCTGGTCCTTTTCCGGAAAGCTCACGGAAGTCTAACGTCATGGCCTGTTCCCGCACAGGTGATATGTTCATAGGTAATTCATTACCTCCCAAGTCATGACGCGATCGCAACACTGAAATGCCATTAAAATTTAAGTTTTGAAGCTTTCTTTAAAACAAATCAACCTTGAATGCTTAAAGGTGTTCTGGAAATATAATTTATTTGTGAAAACTGTTAAAACATTTTGCTCTCGGATTTTCCTCTGTTTTACATGAACACAGAGGGAATGGTTTCATGAATTCAATTAACTACTGAGATATTCAAAGCATTTTCACTTTTGCCAAAGTTTCCACTTCTGATAGTATTTAATTCTTGTAGACTTTCCCTGTCCTGTTTTAAATATTTAGCAGTTACCTTTCTAAAATACGAATTTTCAAAACACTGCATTTATATAAAAAGCAAGTGCATTACACATAAAAACAATCATACATATTTATTTACATGGTAATGTATATATTTATCTCAGCTCTCAAAGTTGTAGGCTATGGAACTAAGGGGCTAGGGTGTTGATATTTGGTACTAGCCAACAGTCTCATTGTAAAATTAGTAAGTGCGTGTTTCTGAGGAAATTTTGTAAGTTCTTTCGGACAATCCACCGCATTGCAGATCTGCCAGACACAAGTCCACGGGAAGTGAGCAGATGCAGAAAACCCCACTTGTGTGTCCCATGGTCCGCAGGACACATCCCTGCCCACCAGAGCGGCTGGAAACAGCCGTCCTGAAGGGATCTTTTGAAGCTGCATCTCAGTGAAACGCCACCCGATTTAGAAAACTGGCACTGTTGATACAGTTTGAGTTCCTTACCAAAATTTCTATCTGAAATGTGAAAAAGTGATCAGATAAACAAAGCAAGTTTGTTGATCATATTCTTCCCTTATCACATGAGAAGGAAAAACAGGACTTGCTACCTATGAATTTTAATAAAGGGATAAGGCAGAGATGGCAGAAGTAGTTATTTTAATCTCAATGCACATAGCAACAATTAATGGTGACAGTGATGTTGCTTGTGAACTAAATAACGCTGATAAAATACTTATATTTAATGACATAAGTTCTAGGAATTAAATGTACATAGAAGATATTCAACTAAAATAAAATGACTATTAGAATATAAACATTTTATGTAAAACACCAGAGGTGATCCTGGGAAAATAAATTCTATCTCAATTATGAAAATGCTAATTTTGAAATTTTGAAACATGTGATACAAAAGTTTTTGAGGGCTCTGGTCCAAAGACAGGGAGAGCACTGAGCAACAGTAGGTGCATCTATTCCTGTTTCAGCTTCCTCGATTCCTGCCTATTTACAGTAGCAGCTGAGAGAGTGGGAAAGCCAAGGGAGGATGAGGGCAACGGGGAGAGAGAGGTTTCCAAAGACGTGTCCAGCGCCCCGTCACCTGTCCCCACTCTGTCTCCCTTCTCCCAGCACACACAAACACACACATACTTCTTTTGGGAGGGGGTACTGGGGCTTGAACTCACGGCTTCACATTTACCAGGCAAGTGCTAGAACCACTGAGCTAACTCCCCAGTCCACACACACACACGCACACACACACACACACACACAGACACACACACACGCTTTAACCGTTGCTGCCTTCTCAAAACACAACCCAAATAATGAATGGGTCTCAAACTTTCTGGAGAATTTGAAACCCACATCGAAAATATATTGTCACAGTCTTTGCTCTGTCTGGGCTTAGAATTCAAATTCAGGTTCTCCTTTCAGAAGTGCGCAGGCTTAGCAAATTGAAATGAGTGGAGGGGACTCTTCCTTGGACCGGGCAGGGCGCACGCGCAGACATCCACTGACTTGAGGAGGACGCGCTCCCCTGACCATCGGCCTGAGCGAGGCGACCGCGCGGTCCAGGAGCAGGCAGCTGATGGGAAACCGCAGCTTCCCGCCCGCGGCCCAAAGGGTCTCCGCGTCCCCGCAGTCACCCCTTCGTCAGCCTCCGTCTGGTGTTCTCTGTGGATGGAGAGGTCTTGAGCATAGAACGACCTGGACACACGCCGAGGTTCCCCTCCCCCCTCAACCGCGGGTCCCCACGGAGCTGGGGGCCGAGACTGCTTGGGAGGGGCTCGGCTTCCTTCGCGCCTCCGCAGGCCGTTGCCTGTCCTTCTGCACTGCCATCTCTTTCTCCTGTTAGTCACTGAATATTTCAGTGCAAGTCTATCAGCTTGGAGAACCAGGAATTAAAAAGAGAAACGAGCACTCATAAATCTAAGAAAAATGCGAACAGAAAGTCGTTGCCTGTTTAGTAAGTGGCAATTCCATAGCTAAGTTAGAGATTTCCTTTCCAAAAACAGTTGAACCATGAGGATGTTTGACTGTTTAGTGTTTGCTGTAGGGCATGTGTAGGGCTTTGTAAATCTTCATAGTGATTATGAATACCTGTAAAATTTGTACAGTACAGTAAATCCTTTTGAGTATTAATGTTCAGCATGAAACCAACACAGCAGCTGTTGTCCTTAAAAATGAATTGTCTCTAACCTGTCAAATGTGTTTTAATAAAAGTATTTAGTACTGTGTAGTTATTGGAGATCCAGGTAGACAGTGCTGCACTTGTGATAATAACAATGGACTCACTTATTTCCCTTTCAGCAGAGCATCATGCTGAATTACATTTGAAAAGAAGTACTCATTTTTCAGGCCAACAGTTGCTGCATTTGCATCAGATATATACAACGAGTTTTTTACACTCGGTTGTAGCACTGTTATTTAAGTTTGAACTTTTTCCCCTTGGGAAGATAGCTCTGTGTATTGGCTTTCGTTACAAACTGAATGTGTTCCATTTGTGTTTAAACGGCTTAGTTATAAGCTACAGCACTATGCTAGGGCGTTTTTGTCTCTGTGCTATGCTTATACTTGCTTGATGGGGTCCCAATGATTTCTTTCCCGACTGTCAACTGTGTGATGTCATCCTGTCTAGTGGCAAGCTGCTGGGACCAGTGACAATAAGGACCTGCAGTCCACGCCACACAGATTGTCTGTACCATCACAAACAATTTCATTTGGTTCCAATGACTTGAAAAAGAAATAAATACTCACCAAATAATGCTGTCTGAGGAATATTTTCTATGTTTTTTTTTTTTTTTTTTGCTAATTGAATTCAGGTTTCCTGTGGTGAGCATACAGTGTAAGCATACAATGTCAAACTGACAGGATTTTTAAAAAGTTAGGAAAGCATTCAGTGTTTTTCTGGAGAATTTCTTGTCAGGTTTCCTAGGAGGACCACTTGTACAGGTTGAGTTTATTTAGGCCCCACCCTGTTTCGAGGACCAGCAGCTGGGAATTCCCTTCACAGTGCCACCCCTCCGCTGAGCGTTCTGGAAGATGAGCGCTTTAGAGTGGTAGCTTCTAAAACCGGGACGATTTCTGCAGCTTTCAGGTCCTGTTTTCAGCTACCTCAATCTGCAGTTTTGAGAGACCATGGGGAGGCCATGACGAAGAGGTTTGTGTTCGCTGAGACGCTCTTGCAGAGTTCTGATGTGGAGGTGAATCTTATTCCATTTGTAGATAGTTGCACAGTTCAAAGGACACATGAGGCCCAGCCCTGGGACAGGGTCTCCCACAGCTCTGTGAAGTGGCGGTGACATCCATGGTGACTTCTATGCATACTTGAAGCCACCCCTGTGTAGCACATGGCCCATGTGCCCTGCAGTGAAACAGCTCCTTAGATGCACAGTGTCTTAGAGGGAAGATAAACCACTGTGGTGGCTGGAAATCTCCATTATTAAATGGAACAGACATTACCTGTGGTTTTGTTGTTTGTTGATTGGCACTGCTGGGCGGGGTCCCAGACCCTGTGCTGCGTGGGCACGGAGTCCCACCAGGGGCAGCACACGTGGTCTACAGTCAGCAGGGACACAGAAGCAGCTACCCTGGGTGTCCACACAGAGATGTGACCCAGGCCCAAGGTCCCCACAACAGAGCCAGGGGGACAGGGAGGGCACAGCACAGGACATGGGCCTCAGAGCACACAGAACCAAGGGGCAGAAGGAAGGGGGTTCTGTGACCCCCAACCCACAGGACACCAGAAGTGGATGGGAGGGCCAGGCCACTTGTGACCCTACTGGGGCAAGTCCAGGCCCACGAGGCCCGTGACCTCCAGCCTGTGTGCTACACTGTGCAGCCCACCCCTTCTGTCTGTACTCTGCACCCTGGAACCTTCATCCTCCTCCCCCTCCCCCTGGGGCCAGTGAGGAATGAGGCACTTCTCCAGGGATCCTCCAAGAGTCTTGGCCCAAAGCCCAGGGCCACGGGAGCCCAACCCAGAACCAGGCAGGCCACAGCCTCAGCTCTGTCCCTGGCATGGAGAGGGCCTGGGTCCACGGACCCTGACAGACACTGCAGGCTGTGTGTGAGACGCAGGCTCCCCCAGCTCAGCGCTGGCCTCGGTGGCCAGCCTTCCACACCCTTCCACCCTTCCACAGCCCTGCGGTCACCAGGTCAGGGAAAGGGACTCCAGGCTCAGAGGATATGAAGCTGCTTAGCATCTCAGGGAGGACAGACATGGGCAGATACGTAAAGAATTCCAAAAACTCAACAGCAAAACAGAGCAAAGCAAGGACAAAGCCTAGTTTAGAAAGTCAATCTAAACAGACATTTCTCAAAGGAGACCACAAATGACCAACAGATGAGTGCACAAGTGCTCAACACCATTACTCATCTGGGACATGCAAATCAAAACCAAAATGAGTCATTTCTTCACCGTGGGAGAAATGATAAAAAAAAGTGCAACCTATAGAAGTGTTGGTGTGGCTGTGGAGAAAAGGGAGCCCCTGTACGTGGTTGGTGAGAATTAGTACCTCCATCTTGGAAAACCAGGATGGGGGCTTCTCCATACACTGAACATAGCTCCCACAGGGCCCAACAATTCCACTACTGGTGATTTATTCAAAGGAAACTAAGTCAGTGGTGTGTGCAGCACATGTTCCCATTAGCACTATTCACAGCAACCGAGAAACGGAAAGAACCTGCGTCTATCAGATGATGATGGAAATGTGACGCACATACAAAATGACACACTGTTCCACCTTCCACACCAGGGCCTCTCATTTGCAGAGATTCGGAGGGGGTGGAGCTCATTACTCCCAGTGAAATAAGTCAGGCACACAAAGACGAGTGTCACACATGCTCACACACAGGTGCAATGTGGGGAGCTGGGCTCACACAAGTTAAGGTTCGGCGGTTGTCGGAGGCCGGGAAGCTTAGGGACCATGGAGAAGGGTTGATCAATGGGTATGAAGATATAGTTGGATTGGAACAAGCAATTCTGGCGTTCTTGCAGAACGGAGACACTGCCCTAACAGTAATGGCCTGGAAATGTCCAATAGCCAGAGGAGAGAATTTGGGAAGTTTTCAACATAAAGAAGAGATAATTGTCTGAGGAGACAAATATGTGTAATGTGACTTAAACACCACATAGCGAAGGCATGTGTCCAGCATTGGTTCCACACTAATGTGCACAACTTTTATATTTGTATGAATTAGTTAAAGAACAAAGTCAGGCCTGGTGACTCATGCCTGTGATCCCGGCACTCCAAGAAGCAGAGGCAGGAGGATGAAAGTTCCAACGCCACCCAAACAACTTGAGGATACACAGTCTCAAAGTAAAAATTATAAAAATGTCACTCGATGTCAAGGCTCTGGGTTCAAATCCCCAGTACTTCAAGAATAAGGAAATTAATTTTTAAAAAGTATGCAATGCACCGTGCTAGGCTCTGAGTAAAGCGTGTAAATGTTAGTAGTCACAGAGGCAATACAAATTGGACTATTTACTTTCACAATATGTTTGCATTATCCATTGGAAAAATTGAAAATTACCATTTTAATTTATGATGTATGAAATGCAACAAGAGCAGAGTTTACAAAGTATATTCAAGTATTTGTACTGTTGCCAAAATATTATCAACTCTGAATCTTGAGACACTCAGCCAGGAAGTCTTTAAAAATCTATGCTTCAATTCAGAGGAGCCACAGTAGTATAGCTATGAAAAATGGTCCATAAAAAGAGAAAACAGTTCAGGAAAAAAGAGCAAGAACAACAAAGATTGTCATCTCTATGGACCAGAAATGGACCAGGAAGGGGAAGCAGTGATTGGGCCTGAAGCCATGACTGTAGGCATGTGTCCCTCAGAAGGCTGGGGTAGCATGAACCCCAGGCTGCACAGAGAGAGTATTTGATGTGTGCCAAATAGACATGAGAGCTGGTCTCACCTGGGGAAGCGGGGAGTTTTGGTATCTCATATTGCCAGGTCTTCTAACATACAGAAACTTGTGTGCAGCCAGGAGAGGCTGGGATACAGACTTGTCTCAGCTCTCATGACTGACTTAACCACTGCCTCCCCTTTATTTCTGTCCAGGTCCTGGTTATTAGAGTGGAATAGCCCCAAGGCATCTTAGCACTGGGGCCTTGCAGTCAACAGTAGTAAAGCCCCCTCCCCCTTTTTTTTGGTACCAGGGATCGAACTCGCAACTGCACATTTGCAAGGCAGGGGCTTATACCACTGAGCTAAATCCCCAGCACCCAGTAAAGGCCTTTTTAAATAGAACTAAGGCTAGGTGAGGATGTAGAAGCAACAGGAAAACCATAGCAGGGTGTTGTGCACTGAATTCTGCTACTTTGTGCCTTTCCCCAAATCCATATGTTGAAACTCTACCCTGCTTCAGTGAGGGAGTATTTGGAGATGGAGATTTTGGAAGATAATTAAGATTAAAGGAGGCTCTGATGGCTGAAGACTTCATAGTGGCCAACTGAGAAAGAAAGAGAGGGAAGAGGAGAAATACAGAGAGGAGAGAGAAGAGAGAGAGAAAGGAGAGGAGAGAAGAGAGAGAGAGAGAAGAGAGAGAGAGGTCTACGGCTAAGCAGTGGTATCTGTGGAGAGCGGTGAGCAATGTTCTGTCAGTGGTGGAGACTGCTCATTCACAGCAGTTGGAAGAAGAGGTCCAGAGAGGCACTCCCGAGGGGTGGACTCTCCCTTCCCTGTGGGTCCAAAGGGGAATCAAGTTACAAACTCACATTTCAGTGCTTCCAACACAGAGCAAGAGCTAGTTAAGAGCACGATCACACTTAGAAAACGTCCCATGAACTTTACCTATTTTGAAAGAATATTTGGAGATGCCAGTCTTTTCCCATGAATCAGTGTCATTCACAGACTGTGGGGGAGGAGAATGAGAAGGCAACAAGAAGCAAGCTCTCTGTGCAAGTCAGCCCCCTGTGCTGGCCACTGCAGGGAGAACCAGATGCCAGCCCATTCTGGTGCTCGGGCTGGGAGACAAGAAGAGCCAAGGATCCCTCTTCCCCCACTGTAAGTGATCAACTGATCCAGAGAAACACAGGCTGTGAGGATGGCTATTGAGGTAAAATACAACCTAATGCATGTAGTGTTCAGTGTTTCACTGACTTCGCAGGTCTAATGTAGTCTGATCATCTATTCAGAGGATAACAATATGTAATCTAGCATCTATGGGGAATCTCCTTCTGAAGGTGATAGCCATTGTTTGTTCCCTATTATCTTGTTTTGAAGTCCTATATCATTTTCATTGTTTTGCTGGGTTGGGTTTTATTGTGTTTTGTTATGTTTGATTTTGTTATATCTGATGGCATGGGCAGCTATTTCAAAGATAACAAGATATATTATGGTAGTCGTTTTGGATTTACTATTATCTTGTTTTGAAGTTCATTGCATTCATTGTTTATTTTTATTGGTTCTATTCTGTTTTGTTTTGTTTGATTTTCACTGGGTCTGAAGATATGGGCAGCTATTTTGAAGGCAACAAGAGGCATTATGGTAACCATTGTTGATTACCGACTATCTTGTTTTGAGATGATATATCACTTCACTGTTTTGTTTTCATTGGCTTTATTCTGTTTTATTTTGCTTGGTTTTATTTTCTTTAAAATAAAAATTACAAAAATAGAAAAAATGTTTGAAGAGTTTTTGATTTTAAACACTTTTATAAAAACCTTCAGGCTAGACATGGTGACACACATCTATAATCCCAGCACTCAAAGGAGTTGAGGCAGGAGCACAGCGGTGAGTTCAAGGCCAGCCTGAACTGCAAAGTGAAACTTTGTCTCAAAAGACAAAACAAAATAAAATAATCTTAAATCAATAGAATCAGTCTGAGTTTCCGCAGGTCAGAAGTCCCAAAGGACACAAACTATGGCTCAGATCTGAAGCATCCTCCAAAGTCCTAGGGATGCAGGCTGGGATGCAGACTCCTCCCAGCTCTGGAAGGTGTGACAGAGGACTGGATTCTGGGCTGCAGCAGTCATCCCAGACTCACGCTGACTGCCGTTAGGAGGTGGGGCCTGGTTAGGTGTGGTACGAGGGTGTGTCCTGGGAATGTGCACACCCCTCCTGCCTCCTGGCTGCCATCGCAAGAGCTGATCTCCTCCAGGGCAGCCTTTCCACGGTGCTGGCTCTGCATCTGAGTCTTCTGACCATGGACTGAAACTTCTAAAATCATGAGCCAAAAGCTTTCCCCTCCTGGGTGTTGGGTGTGGTGTCTTGGCAGTGAGAAAGTGACTACAACAAAGGTTTTCAGTGGAGTCCATGCTTGGTGTCTTGTTGAGACAAAATACCTGATGCTCCAAGTGAAGCAAGGAAAGGTTTATTTATCTTACAGTTTTTGGAGATTTCAGTCCATACTCAGCTGGCTCCAAGGCAGAATGGTGTCGCTGAGGGGCAACTGCTCATGGTGGCCACAAACAACAAGAGTGAAAGGGCAAAAGGGGAAAATCACGCCTACTTCCTGCCCCTACACTATATGTCAGCTCCACCCCTGGGTGGGTGCAGCACTCACACTGCCAATCCCAGTGCTAGAAAATGAACCAATCACAAATGCTAGATTCAGCCACCTCCATAACTGCATGAGACCTGGGGGCTACCTAGACACATACCATAACACATGGGATCTCAAAGATCAACGTCTGTGTGGAAACCAGCAGGACACTGAGGAAGAACCGTGTCAGGGCTCTTCAGGCTGCCCACACAGGTCTGCTCCTTGCATCTCCAGGGCCGAGGTCATCCTCCCATTCACCTGCAGGGGCAGCAATGGAGCACAGAACCCTTCTGATGCTGGGAGTTACTGACCTCCTCTGAGGATGCCTCTCTCTACTTCCCTCTGGAGAAGCTGCTCTGCTCCTCAGGCCTCCTGGGGTTAGGCAGAGCCCATCCAGATGATACAGGGTAATCTTCCAGTTTCAAAGTTGTCATGTTAGTTATATTTTCAAAATCCCCTTTGCCGTGTGACATCACAAACTTTTCAAGACTAACATGTGAACAGCACCTGCTCCCTAAAGATCCATGTCCTTTCCAAATACAAAGCACATTAGCCCATCTCAAGGTCACCAAAGTTCTCATCCCATTATGCAGTCAGCTCAGATGTCCCACATGCTGTGATTTAGATCCCCCAGACCAGGTGCTCATGAAGCACTGCATGTGGTTCATCCTTCATGCTCCTGGAGCACATTTCTGCCCATCTGTGAGCCTGGTGGACTTGGCAACAAGTGAGCTCTTCCAATACATGGAGATAAGACAGGTAATAATTTACAGGTGTTCCAGCATAAATAAGGAGAAAACTGTAGGTGAAATTGTGCCGTCGGTGCCTGACAGCTTCCAACGGGTGAGACCTAGGATGACTCTGTGTCCCTCTCTGTTTTACCTTCTCTGTTAGCATCTGACCCATCCTCCCTTGGGGGGCCCCCAGTGGCTTCTGAAAATACATCAAAAGCAAAGACATGGATTTTTCTCTAATAGCTAAGTATACAGATAATTCAGCACAATTTCAACTTGTAAAATACTTTTCTTGTTCAAAACAGAATTGTATGTATCATCAAAAAAGACATTAAATGGGTTATTGTACTATAAAATTCTACCAGTTTATTAAAGTTCCAAGTACATGGTATACTTTATTTGGTAAAGGATTCACGGTCAGGTAGATTTAAGGGAGTATTTGGGGGTAAATAATAAAAGTGAAAATAAAAATGCTGAGAACAATAAATACTTCATATTTGTGAGCAATTTTCATTCCAGACAGTCATATACTCCAAGCAGTACCTGAAGCAGTACCAGAAAACAAAACCTCTTTAATGTAGATGCCTTGTGCAGGGACGAGGAAACAGAAGTAATTCTCAGATCCCAGACGCACAGAGAGGGTTAAGTGATAATATTTGCACAAAAACCAAAGCCTCCAGCCTGAGAACAGCTGAGCATGTGGGCTACTCTGCAGGACGAAGGTAGAATTATTTCAGTCTCAGGTCTTTTACTGCAGGCCTCTATTTTTCTCCCCTAATTTCCTTCCATGGACTCCTCGCTTGCTTCACAGCCATCTTTACCCTGTAGCCAAAGTAATCTTTCTGAAGCACAATTTGGATTCCATCCTACTCTACTTCACACCCTCCAACGGCATCTGTGTTGTTGGTACAGCACCCCAAATGTCTTTCCTTGGCTTGTGTTCTGTCCTGACTTCACTCAGTTTAAGCTGTGTCACTCCTCATTCTTGTCCGTCCTGCGTACCCCAGGTACCGTACTTACCTCCGTTTGTCCTCGTTTGCCTGTCTCACCTGAAGCCTCATCCTGCCAGCGATTTCCTTGACTGCTTTTTGTACCCTCAACCCTTCCTAATCTTACCCCAACAGATAAGGTGAAAGACAGTTAGGTGGCCCCACAAGTCCCTCTAATCATCCGACACATAGCCCTTTGAACAAGGTGGGAAGATTGCTGGTCCATGCTTTGTGAAAGGTTCTTACAGGTAGGAGCTGTACCTTTTTCACTCCTGTCCCTGGATCCAGTTCTAGTTAACCACTCACAGGTACAAAATATCTAAGCAGGTCATAAATGAATGAATCCACTTGGCTCTCATTATTCAGAAGTGATTCATGAATATCTTGAAATTGTAATACATTTTTGTTCTGAAGCAAGGTCTGTAGTTTTCATTAATTATCAAAAGAATCATCCTCTGAGAGTTCAAGAAAGATGAGACTGTTGTCCATCAATCTACAAATTAGATAATTCTGTTAAGTGACTTTCTAAAGATGAATTGAAGATTCAGAATAAGAAGAGAATCCGCTGATTTTTGTACATTCTTATAAAGGATACAGTGTTTCTCCTATCAAATGAGATTTGCCATGACAAATAATGTAGGCCTGGATAAAGCATTAGAATAGAAATACAATCGATACAACCGTGTTGTCTGCAGTATTCTCTATGGATCTCTCAATCCACTGTCCTTCAAGCCCATGGTAACGACAGAAAGCTTGTTGCTTGGATGACTGAGAGAATATGTGAACAGATGACGAATGAAGAAATTAGAAAATAAAGACGTTGCGACTCAAGTGACAAAATGTCAACAAGAAGTCCTTAAAATTAGGTGGCTGTTTCTTGCCCTGTGTAAGTAGAAACCCACAGGAAGCAGTTCCAGGCCTGGCTAAGTCCACAGAAGAGCAAGACTGCCCAGGACTCTGCAATTCCAGGTTCCCCTCTGCTGCCTGGACACTCAGTGTCCTTCAGCACGAGCTCTAGGTAGCTAGCTTCTACACAAACGTGCACGAAAGATGCCACCCAGAGGAAGATATCTGTTCATCCACAGTGCTATCCACACGAACGCCTCCAAAAGACGTCCACATGCCACTGGCTCAACACCACATCAGGAGACCTGGCAAAGGTAACCTCCAACCCTACAGCAGCAGAGAAGCCTACAGTAAGAACGGGAGAGAGAGTTCAGCAGGGAAGACGGCAGGACCGCTGCACATATCATCCGTGAGCTAAGAAAGAATATATCAAATGTGCAAATCTTAGTTTAAATTAACAACACTGGTGTGAGACAGGCTTTTCCATCTCTTGAAGTGACAATTTGGAGAAGTAATTCACTGATTAACAACAGAAATTTTGTCAAGATATTATACACTTGGATGATGAAAAAAGATCAATGATTTTGTACACATTCAAACTTCCGCTACAAGAGTTTATTAGAAAGTGGCTTGTCAAATCGTGGATAAGATTCATTATAAATAATGGCAGCAAAAAAGGAAAATTATTGACACTCCAAAGGGCATTCAGAGTTTACATTTTATAAAACATAGAAGACCTTTTTTCTTATACAATCCATGAAGCACACCTGGTGGGCAAGGAGGCACTTCCGGAACACTCTGAGGTCTGTTCCCAGTCAGCTTTGTCCACAGTGTCAGTGGAAAAATCCATCTCAGGAAACTGGAGACCGCAGAGCCCTGCGGGTGGTCCCAGCAGCCTGAATCAGGTCTGAGCTCCAGGTCTCCTTTGGACAGCTAACGAGAAAGACAATGCACCTTCTCCACTTCTGCATGGCGAAGCATGTTCCAGCTCCCCAGTTCAGGATGGGAGGGGTGGGTGGCATGTCATGACTTCGGTATATTTACCATTTTGACCTTATTTCATCCTGTAAAAGGAATTTTAATTTTTTTCAAATCCATTGAGGAATTTCAATGAAAGGATCATGTTAAAATGTGTTCTGGAGAAGAAGCAAACTCTAGTATGGAAGATAAGCTACCATTAACATTTTTAAAATAGCTTTATTGACATATTGCTGGGTATATTCAAAGCACATATTTTGGTGAATTTTGGCATATGTGCACCTCTGCTAAATGACCACAGTCAAGATAGGCAATGAGTGCATTACACCTCAAAGTTTTCTCTTGCATCTTTTTAATTAACTCCTCCCCCCAGTTCCCAACCCCCTACCTAGGCAACTATTCCTCTGTCTCTTGACATTCTCAAACATTTACATTTAGTAGCGTGGTATATAAATAGAAACTCAAACTATGCTCTTCTTTTCATAGTTTCTGTAGCTCAACATAACTATTCTCAGATTCTTCTGAAATTTTTTCATGTCTCCATTCTTTACTCCTTTAATTACTGACTAGTAAATCCACTGTAATGGGCAAAGAAAAATAGATGATAGGTGGGCATTGTTGTTATTTTTATTTTTTGACTGTTACAAAAAGTTTCTTCGAATATTGATATGCACATCTAAGTATAGATATGTGCATTTCTCTTAGGAAAATACTTAGGAGGGCTATTTCAAGGTTATGTAGTTGATGGATATGTAACTCTTAACAAAGTTGGCAAATAGTTTTCGAAGGTGATTATGATTTCACTTCTCATCAGCAATGTATCTGAATTCCATTGCATTGTTTCCTCATGGACATCTGGTGTACACAGTCCTGTCAAAGTCAGCCATTCCGTCAGGTGCAGAGCCGTCTCTTGCTGTAGTACTTAGATCTGCATTTCCCTAATAACTAGTGATGTTAGCATCTTGTAATGTTTCCTTCGGAAATGTGACTTTAAATCTCTTTCATGCTTTAATTGGGTTGGTTTCTGTCTTATTACAAACCTGTCAGAACTTTTATATATTTTAAATAGAAGGCCTTAGATATAGACTACAGAGATTTTTCACAATCTCTGGGTGTTTTCTTTCATTTTGGTATTAGTGTCTTATGAACAGAATACTTTGTAAGGGCCCAGTTTGTTGGCATTTCAAGATATTTTTGTTGAATTTAAAAGGTTTTTTTTTTTTTGCTAAACACAAAGTTATTTAAATTTTCTACAATATTCCTATTGGACATTTTATAGTCTCTGCTGTTACATTTAGATTCATAATCCATTTGAAAGTAATTCGGTGTGTGCTGGAAGACTTATTTCTTTACAAATGGCATTTGTCAAAAGACAATTCTCCCACTGCGATTGCCTTGGCATCTTTTGATGGAGATAAAGAGCTATAAAAAGTTTAGGTTGACTGAGTCAGCTAACTCCGCAGACTTAACGGCAGGTTCCTGCCCCCAGACACAAAGCAGTCTGCTGCTACAAAGCTGTGGCTCCAGGCTCTGACATGCCATCAAGTAACGATGCCTTTGATTTGTCACAGAATGATCTTTAAAACAACGATGACTTGCAGTATGGACCACAAGCAATACTAATTACCCCAATCAGACACCAGCTGGCTGGGCCCAGACATTCTGGTGGAGAGTAACGGCAGAGGAGAAAGCAAGGACAGAAAAGCAAAGTCTCTTTAGCTCCACACAAAGGGACCCTTGAGGGAAAGTCTGGCCTTGGCTGGGAGGCTTGAAGGAACAGCAAGACTGTGCCCCTACAGGTAAGAAAAAGAGTGGGAGATTAAAAACTCCTTTCATACAATTTTTCCAATCTGTATTTTGCCTCGTATTCAAGAACAAAGATGAACCTAAAAGCTGCTTTCTCTACTGCTTTCCTGTCTCCTGCAGTCCACTTCCAAACAGAGGTCTTTCCCTCTTTCTGTGCTCTGGGTCTCAGTTGAGTCTCCGAAGGCATCTACAATTTGGGAAGAAAGCACGTAAAAAGATTCCGTGGGCCCACAGTGCCATCCCGCTGTGGTCTGCTCTGCCCTTCCTGAGGGATGCAACCATTTTAAGTCATCAAACTTCGTCAAGGGTGCAGCCCGTCCCTTTGGGCCTGAGACTGAGAGTTTTTGTAGTATTACTTTGAAACAAGAAGTTATTGTTCAAAAGGAAAGAGGAACTGGGTAGGGGGATGATTTAAAAAAGGATAAAGGAAACAAAGCTCTGTAAATAGGGAGGGGAAGAGGAGTTGAAGGGAGGAGAGGGATTTGAGAAGAAAAGCAGCCTCAAAATATATTCTGTGCAGGTACAATTCTCTATGGTGGATATGATCACTGTGTATCTAAGTGTACCAATAAACTGAATTATAAAGAAAAGAAAAGAAAATGTCACCTAAGCCCCAATTCTCTTACATGCAAAATGATCTCTCCATGAATATATTTCAGCACTGTTCTATGTTCTAAAAATCCAAATACACATTGGCCACCGTGTGCCTTGCTGACTAGCTGATGATAATACGGAGAGTGTGCTCAGCAGCGCCCAGGCCTGAAGATCACGCACTAACGGGAGTTCATGGCATCACTTCGCTCTGTCAGGACTGATGTGGCAGACACATTCTGGGGAGCAAGCTGAGAATTAAGTCGGAGCTTATTTAAATGTGAGGATGTCTCATTTCTTCAACTAATTAATCCACTAAAGGAGCCACACATGGGAACACTGTGAATTGATTTATTTTGGTTTGTGGTGTCTATACGTAGACTTGCAGTCAAAGCATTTCCAAGCTGGAGACCTAAAATCCACAGTGGTGCTACCACATCCGTGATGGGGCTCCCAGAAACAGGAAAAAACCCGCAGCACACTTTCAGAGACTCCACACATGAATGCAGTGAGACTCTACCGAGGGCACAGACCTCATGCTGCATAGGCCCCGTCCCTCGAGTCAGAGGCATGTGGTGGGTGCTGTATTTGATTTGTCACAGTTTCTCTTGGACATATAAAGCTGTCTCTAACCATGGACTGCCCAGTGCAGGCATTAGTACGAATCTCTTGTCTCTTGGCAGTCTGTTTCCAACCCAGGAGCAACAGAGCATAGACAGATATTTTTTAGTTGAGGGAGCTTCTTTACGTCGTGTCACTCATCCTCTTATCGCTCTCCTACAGCTCTTTCCTTTGTGCAGAATGAAGGTACAACTGCAGCATGACGCTCCCCGGCCTGCATTCGTCTCTGGCGCGCTTACGCTGTGTACCCATGGGAGCGCTCACTGCAGTTTGCAGCCTTTTTCTTTTTCTAACGTTTCCACTTCATCTCCCGCAGTGCGATGGGATGGAGATTTAAATCAACTCACATCACACCTTGGACCAGCAACAAGAATGCGGTTTCTCCAATGTCCTTAGCAACACTTGGGTCTTTCTCACACAAACCTTCCGGAATCTGGCTATCAAGGGAAATGCTTTTTAAAACCCCTTTGGACTGTATTTCATGTGATGGCGACGCTGGCCTTTTGTTCTGTCCTCGGCCCCACAGACACCAGCAGATACTCTCAGGCTGCCGCAGGCTGCCTTGCACCTGAGTTCCCCAGGAGGACAGGGTGGGGCCCGAGGGAAGAAACCTTTCATGGTCTGGGCTGTGGACCCTTGTGGAAGCCCCGCCTTTGTGTCCCTCCGTTCCCTATGTGGCTCACTGAGTACAGCGCCCGTAGGACGTGTCACTGTCCCGCAAGGTGCTCGTGACTGAGCGCCCAGGACCCTGGTGCTAGGTCAGTCTGGGCTCTGGCTGCACCACTCAGTCCATGCTCAGCCCAAATGCTGACCATGTGTGGGGCCCACTTTGTCCTTGACGCCCCTCCTGTCTTCCCACAGGGAGTGCGAGAGCCCGCGGTCACGTTCTTCACCCGTGGGAACTGTGTGATGTGGCGAGTGTCAGGCCCAACGCGAGCTCTGGAGACCCCGTGTGCTACCAGGTTCCTTTAATGATATCCAGGCCCAAGGAAGCCTATGGATAGTCCGCAAGGCAACCTTCTCCAAATCTCCCATCCAGGATATGGGTTCTTCCACCCAAGAGACTTCTAGTTACCCTTCTTCCCAGGAGCTGCGGTTTCAAGAAACACAGAGAAAAAGGGTTCCCATCTGTGACCTTACCCTACGTACAAGTTAATAAGACAGTCACAGATGACAGAGGAAGCAAGGAAGAGCAGTACTCCTAACCCAGCAAGCAGCATGAGGACCATGGGATGCCCACTCCTACCACCACGCCAAGGTCCCTGGAGAGGACAGAGAATGTCCCAGAGGAACACCAGGCACACGGTGCTACAGACTCAGCCTGGTGGCTGCTTCTGTCACCCAAAGGTTTATGCCTGCTGCGTGCAGCCCTGTTACATCTACGGCTGACTCTGGCCCTCAAGCCAGAAGGAACCGGCTTCGCTTCCCTTACCCTGTAAAGCACCCCTCTCGCTCATGGTCCCCTCATGCTGAGACCGTGCGAGACATCAGCCGGGAGCTCTTTCCCGCACTGCGGCAAATGCTCTCAGCTGCTCTTCCATTTCTAGCTCTTCAAAAGTTCTAGAGCCCCTGGGAAGTGTGATTTGGCTCTGGTGGGCAGAGGAGACAAAGGAGTGTTAGGGAAGAAGCCTCTGTGACCAATCTCCAAGAAAGTCTCAGCCCGATGAGTGACTGCGCACACCCTTCCATCAACCGAAGAGGTGCCTGAGAAGGCCACGAGGTGGACATCGGTCTCCACAGGGGAAGTGAAAGCTTTTCATCTAAGATCCGGAGCTTAGGCCTCCAACTCGCCCGCACTCACCACGCCCATCCAGCACTGTATTGAGCACCCGCGCCCCAGCAAAGGGGCACAGCAGTAACAGAAGACATGAATCAGCGAGGAGGGAGGAAATAATCTTTGTTTGCACTGAAATTATCCTACCTGTAGAAAACCCTAAAGATGCCACAAAACAACAGTGAAAACCTTTGCAGAAGTAGTAGATGAATTCATTAAAGGTGCAAGAAACAAAATTTAAATATCGGTTGCATTTTTATATTTGAACAACAAACTATCTGAAAAAGAAATTAAGAAAATGACCCCAGGTACAGTACCAGAAAATAAAATAAATATAAAAATGAAAAAAAGTGTAAGATAGTAAGTTTCTATTATGCAACAGAAGCAAATCCTGGAAATATAACAAACAACCATGTGTTACAGTCACTGAGGTGTTCTCACACTTAACATTTGCTACAGAGAGTGTCCTAAAGTTCTCACACACGCACACACACGCACATGCACACACACACAGGCACACACACGACAGTAACTACATGAAGTATGGATGGGTTGCTAATTACCCTGATGGTGGTGGATATTTCACAATGAATAAAATATATCAAGTGATGACTTAACTCACTGAATATATACAATATTAACTGTCATCTATTCGTCCATAAAATTTAGAAAATATACAATAGGAATATATATATAACACGGTAAAAAACTTATACACTGAAAACTACAAAACATTATGAAAGACATTAAAACAGACGCAGGTAAATGGAAAAAGACCCCACGTGAGTGCATTGGAAAGAGGAACTCATTTGTTAAAATGCCCCTGGTCCCCAAAGCCACCGAAGGATTCAGGGTAAGCCTGGCATCAGACGTCCCATGAGGCCCCCCACCCACCCAGGCTGTCGGCATCCCCAATAAACAACTGGCCAGACGCACGGGAAGGCAGCAGTGTGCATTTGCTGAAGGCGGAGGGGAAGGTGGCTGGTGAACTGGCTCCGGATGGCCGAGAACAGGGAAGGACCTTTCTGTATCCTGAACTCCCGGCTGTCTGTCCTTCCAGCGAGCAAGGCCTTGGACGTTGCCCCTGCCTCTTATGCTGCATCATGCTACTCATAAGCTGTTTGGCGCTCTGCCAGGTGTACGTGAAGGATCAGGAGTGGTGACCTCCATGCCAGGGAAGGATGGAAAAGAGGACTTCCTGACTGGTCCTGTGTGTAGTGCCAGAGTGAAATAAGTAACTGAAGATATTAAGTTTCTAATTGGTCCCCAGTAGTGCTTTTCTGACTGGTTCTGCAGACAGTGTGGACGGTGTCATTGCAGGGAAGTGTCCCTCATCCTGATGCCCTGTCTTGTGCCCTCCCATAAGTCCAAAGACTTTAAAAACTAAAATGGAAAAATACCCTACAATTCATGCGGAACTGCAGGTGACTCTGAATAGCCAGAGCAATTCTGAACTCTGATTGAGCTCAGGACGCACAAAGCTGGAGACATCACATTTCCTGATGCAAAATACACACTTTATAAATTTTAACTTTTATTGGTACATGTTTGCAGTACAGAATAATTTCATTCCTTGTGGGGAGTTGGTGCATGTATAAAACACATTTTTACTCTTACTTTTATTCCTATCCTGTTTCCACCCTCCACATCCCTCAATTTCTTGGGTCCCTGACCTTTTTCTAAACATATTCTAAAGCCATAGTGATTCTGGCATAAAATAATGATCCTAACATGATAATATTATGATTCTGACTTGAAACAGACATATAGACCAATGAAGGGCTGAGAAATAAATGGTCACTGGTATTCAAAGACGATGCTAAAAATACTCATGGGGAATGGAGGGTCTCTCAGTACAGTGTTCTTGGAAGGCAGAGATCCAGAAGAGTGAATGGGGCACCCATCTTCCACAACACACAAATATTAACTCGAATGCACCCAAGGTCATAACGGAAGACCCGACACTGTATGATGTCTGCGAGACAGTGGACTGGAAAAGCTCCATCGCATTTGTCTTGGCAATGATTTATTGGATATGATACCAAAAGCACAAGCAACAAAAGCAAAAATAGATCTGTGGGACTACATCAAACTAAACATCTTTTTCACACAAAGGAAGCATCAGCACAGTGTTGAGAAAACTATGGATCTTGGAAGAGGTTAAGTTGAAAAATAGAGCAGGAACTCAACACAATGGCAAAAGTCCATCTCACGTGAAAACAGGCAAGGGCATGTGCAGACATTTTTCTAAAAGAGACACAGGAATGGTCAGGATGTACATGAAAAGACACTCGAAGTGCTGGTCACCAGAGAAACGCCAATCAAAACCACAGAGGTGACATCTCACCTCTGAGGCTGAGGAAAAATTAAAGCTAGAAGTCACTGAGACTGGGCAGCTCTCTCCAGGACGCATTTGCAGGCGACCCGGTATGGGGCAGAGGCCTCTGCACCCACCCACACTCACCGCAGCACTGGTAACGATGGCCAAGGTGTAGAGTCAAGCCAAGGCGGGCCAACGGTGGGTGTGTGCAGAGAGAACCTAGCAGGTGTGTACACCCGAGAGCATCACTCAGCCTCCAACAGAAGGAAACCCTGACTGTGACCACATCCATGAACCCAGAGCACGTTAGCCTATATGAAATGAGCCACCGACAGGAAAATGCCACGTGATCCCTCCTGTAGGAGACACTGAGAGTGGTCCAGCATGTCCAAGTAGATGGTCAGATGCAGTCAACAGGCATTGGGTGGAGGGAGGACAGAGAGACACTCAGCACATCCTCGGCTCCCAGTGTACAGATGAGCGGAAGCAGCAGCCTGGGGTGTTGCGATGCCCACAGGTGGTACCGGGGAGTAGTGAGCACTTCAAGTGTGCTGAGCATAGGCCTCCTTCTGCATGTCCCTGCCGCCAGAAGAGAGGGGTGAAAGAGGGGAGCATGAGGAGGCTTTGGGTGGCAATGGGTGTGTCTACTTCCTTGACTGTGCTCAGGCTGTACATATAAGTTCACACTCACCAAGTCACGCACACTCATTATGTGCAGTTCTCTGTACACCATTTACACGTTGGCAATCTGGAAGAACAAAAGAATTGGGTGAACAAACCCAAGTGTCCTCACACTGGGTCATGGAGGTCGAGGGGGAGGTTTCAGCTAGCGGCTGTGAGAGGACGCAGTGTCAGCACCCTGCGGGAGTGTGAGTAGGGTAGTTTCTTGGTCAACTCTAAACAAATCACATCTTCTCTATTTTCTCTTTATGGAGCCCAGCAGAGAGCCCTGCCATCCTCTTCTTCTGCCCCAGAGGTGTAATTGGCAGCTTGTCCTGTGAGGTGGGAGATTCTAATGCAAATTTAGAATGTGCCCTGTGCTATTTGAAAACTATTCTCCAGTTATGGCTTGTGTCTAGATGTCCCCAAGGCTTCATGCGGTCATGGGGATGGGCTTCTAAAGTTTGTGGTCCAAAGCTGGGGTTATGTGTGTCAGTGCTACACATGCTCTTTTCAGCACTCCTCCCTTTCGCTCTTGCTGCTTTTGCTGTCTTCTGCTGTCATGAACTGTTGCCCTCTGCCATGTGCCACCCTGCCTTGGAGCCAACTGATTATGGGCTGAAACCTCCACAAACCCTGAGCTAAATAAACCTCTCCTTCCTTCATTTTGGATGTCAGGTATTTTGTCTCAGCAACAAGAAAAAAGTAACCAACACATCAACTACGGTGATCGTCCCTGCCTGAAGGTGTTGAAAACACACCTTCTTTAAAGCCCTTTTCAAAGTGCATCTTTTCATAAAGCTCTCCCAAAATGAGTTTATAAGTCTCAGGTCTGTATTATAAAGAGTCAAAACAAAGATTTCAAAATCACCAACCTTCCCCAGTCTGGGAATAGAACCTGGTGGAAACAGGGATTTGTTACCTCTCCCCACCCTGAATCTCTACCTTCGGCTGCTTGCAAGGTAGGAGCTCAGTCCTGGATATGGGAATAACCAGTGTAGGAGAGCTATTTCTTGGCATAGTTTTCACTTGAAAATCTGAGGTAAGGCAGCTTAGAGCATATGTCCTATCTCATGTTTGGCTGGGGAACTCCCAAGGCTGAAGATCAGAGCCCAGCTTGGCAGAAACCTCAGTCCCCTGAGGTTTCCGGCTGTGGTGTCCAACTTCGCATATGTTTAGTGCAGGTCCCCGTGCTTCCCATCCACTTCCATCTGAAGTCATTTGGGTGATGACAAAAGAATACCTGAGATTGGGTCATTTTATGAACAGTAAGAACCGATTTTCTTACAGTTCTCCAGGCTGGGAAGGCAATCTAAAATCAAGGGTTCAGCAGGCTCAGTGTCTGCCAAGGACCTCTTCCTTTTCCTCCTCCTCTTCCCCTTCTTTCTCCTCCTCCTCCTAGGTCTCCCCTCTTCTTCTCTCCTCCTCTTCCTCCTCCCCTTCATCCTGGAGCAGTATCTCACATAGCACAATGTGCCAGGCCACTTCCCTCCAGCCCTTTTGTAAGGTGGGTAATCCCATCGCAGGGGGCCTAGCCCCGGGATTTAAATATCTCCCAAAGGCCACAGCTCTTAATACTATCATGTTAGTACATAATTTGGAGGTCACTCAGACCAGAGCGCCCCTTGTCTCATCTGGCCTATTTGTTGACCGCTTGCTAACTGCCTGGTGTGATTGCTGGCTGGCGTCCTCTGTATCTCACCATAGACCCTCTCTTCCTCCCTCCTAACAACCAGCCAGAGCTCATTCTCTAAAGGTGAGGCTCATGATCTCGGTAAGCCCTCTGCTCTCCTTTGTCCTTGGACATGGCCCTGGTGCTGAGCTCTGTCTCCGTGCTTCCTGGTACAAAGGACCTTGACGATTACGCAGTGTGTTGACTGACACACAGGCCTCACTCATGCCCTTGTAACGGTCTCAGCTTGGCTCGCTCCACTTTCATACTGTTTTCCATTGCACAAGGTCCTGGATCACATCACACCCAGATATAAGTCTTCCTAAGTCTTGAGAGAGAGAGACAGGATTGAAAGATAAGTGTGATGTAGGGAAAGGTGACATCAGTAGCAAAACTTCAAAGGGAACAATGAGTTTGAGAAGCTGGAAGCTGTCGGTCCTCACAGTTGTAGGTAGAGCATTTCCCTGAGTTGACTGAGTGAAGCAAGGACTGATGGAGTAGAACTCAGTTCCTGACTGTGGACGGAACTTGTGTTAGGCTTGGCGATCATCCACGATGTTTCCTCTCCTCTTCCTCCTCTTCCTTGCAATAATAGAACCTGTTCACCGGTGGTTAACCACACACTCGCTACTCCCTGGCAGATAGGCAGGGTTTGTTTTTCTGTAGGTAAATAAACGTAAGCTGAAAGTGTATATACAGAGACTTGCACCTGTCCCTGCAGGGACAGTTTTTTGTTTTTTGTTTTTTAATTTTATTTTATTTTAAAAGGGAGTAAAATTAAACACAACAAAACAGAACAGAATGAGACATAAGAAAGCATAAACAGACAACCAGAGATCTTCACTATCTGTCATATTGTCTCTTGTTTTCTTCCAAATGGTTGTCCTTATCTTTGCATATGGAGAGCTCATACTAAATAACATAGCCAATCTTTTCACAAGATGTGTAGCTCACTGGCTCCCACTTGCTAAGCTGGGGGAGGGAGAGAGGGGGACACGGGATGGGGGACAGGACGACATGAGATGTCTGATTCTCAGCCCACACGCAGGCAGGATCACAGGCACCCCCCCAGAGAAGGGAGGAGCTCCTTGTTCTCCTGGCCCCCCGAGTCAACCGCGCTGTGCAGGTCCCAATGCACCAGGGACCTCTCACTCTCAGCCGCCGCCAGAGCGGGGGGAGTTCCTTGTTCTCCCGGCACTCTGAGTCAACCGCATGATACAGGTCCCTAGGCACCAGGATCTCTCCCCTGCAGGCCCCCTAAAGTCCTCCATACTCACCTGCTATTTCTTTCTGATGAATTGACCATTCCATTTCCAAAGTTCTGAAAAGGCCAACAGACCACAGAAAGAATTCTCTTTAGGCTCCTTTTTGAAACCAACAGCTACAGCAATCTGCTGGCCTTGCTTCAGGGCCACAGGGACAGAGTTTTTCCTCTTTCCTTTTTCCTGCAGGCAGAAATAGTAAGCATCGAATCTGCTGCCATGGAGTGCAGGCTGGAATCCACGTGGAGAGTAGCCAGGGTACTCTCCAGCCATGGATGCTTCACCCTTGAACTTTCATGTGAGAAAGACGCAAAATTCTATCACATTTACGCCTCCATATTTGGTGGCTCCATTATTTACAATTTAAATAATGCCTTGATAAAGAGTTTTGAAGACATGTGAGCATATCATGAGTGTAATAGTGTCCATTTATAGTGTCCCCCACCTGCTCATGTGTGTAGAGGGCGATTGGATCATGGAGGGGTGCTGTGCTCACGGTGGACCCATCCCCCATCACAGCTGGCTGTGCTGTGGGTGGGCGGGGCCTGGTGGAGGTGGTCACTAGGTGTGACTTGGAAAGGTGGACACTTGTCCCTGGCTCCTCCTTCTCCTTCTACTTCCTGGCCGCCATGGCTTGAGCAGCTTTTACCCCTCCACCCCTCCCTGCCATCCTGCTCCTGCCCAGAGCCAGCTGACCCAGGTCTGAACCACAAGCCAATGTTAACCTCTGCTCCGTTAAATGGAATGCTTTGCTCAGTAAGAGAACAATTACTAAGATGATGAATGAGAAATTCAAGGCTTCAGTGCCGAAAATAGCACCAACCGTCAGGTGAGCACTCTGGGCAAAGGCGTCCTGAATCCAGGATATCAGGCAGAACCTCACATCGTGCTCCTCCAAGGGCTGGTATCAGGATTGTGAGCGCCTCCAGCAGAAGAATCTCTGCCTTCTCGCTCTGAGCTTTGCTGAAGGCATCTCTTAGATAACTAACTCGCCCTTTAGTGTCTGCTCTTAAAAGCGAGCCATGCCGAAAAGTGTGCTATTTGGCCTGACATGAAACCTTCCTTTATATCCCACCAGCATAACTTAGTCTCTCCGTCGGGCAGTTTAATTAAAATCACCAATGTTCTTTTTTTTTTTTAATTTAAAAGAGAATATAACAAAAGGGGGCAGTACAGAGCAGATCAGAACAGGACAACATAGGCAACACAGTACTTTACATTAAGTCAACTGGACATCAACAGTATCTAACACCATATCTCTTACTCTGCTATAGTTGAGCATAGTTTCAATTACAATAATATCAAACATAACACAATAGTATAAAGCCATGCATATAGTGAAAGAATCACAGGGCTTTCTGAACCGAATAACAGAAAATGATCAAT
>PVJX010023578.1:11646-29193 GCA_004027295.1 Dolichotis patagonum | reverse complement strand
TCTCTCTAACAGTTTTTAGTATTCTATTCTTATGTTGGATTTCTGGGATGGTGATTATTATGTGTCTGGGTGTAGTTTGATTTTGGTTATGGCTGTTTGGAGTTCTATATGCTTCACTTATCCAGATGTCAGTTTCTCTTCTCATGTTTGGGAAGTTTTCAGCTATTACATCTGTAAATATCCTCTTGATATCATTTGGACTGTCCCCTTCTTTTTCATTTATCCCTATTAATCTTATGTTATTTTTCTTTGCATCATCTTGCAAGTGTTGAATTGTTATTTCCTGATTCTTTGTTATTTTTAAAAGATCTTGTCTTTCCTGCTCCTGGCTGCAATCTTATCTTCAAGGTCTGAAATTGTATCTTTACTTTCATTGAGGCAGTTTTTACAGCTTTCAATAGAATTTTTCATTTCCTGTATATTTCTTGGAATCTGCTTTATGCATTGTTTGTTTCTTATATTGTTCATTCAGGGATTCTATCTGTTTGCTTTGTTCCTCTAATTTTTTAGCTGTGTTTTCACTAGATGCGTTCACTATTTCTTTCACTATTTTTATCAATTCTTCTTTCACCTGGGCAAGTATTTCTGATTTGAATTTCTAGAAAGCTTTCCCTATTTGCATATTTATTTTATTTGATATCATTTCAGACATTTCAGGTATATGGCTTCTTTTTTCTTCTATGTACATGGCTTCTAAGCTTTCTTGGGGAGGGCTAGAACTTTGAGCCTGCCTTTTGGTCTTTCCTTTTGTCATTTTTCTATATTTCCTTGCTTTGAGTGGTGTTCCAATGCTTTCTCGGCATGTGTGGCGAATTACCTCTTGCACCCTCAGTTCCTGGAGGGGCAGTGGCTCCCCCACAGGCTCTTGGCTTCCTCACAGGGTCCTAACTCCCCTCTGTGGGCCCCTGGCTCCCTAAGTTGTAAGGCGAATGCTGGGTGTGGTCAACCTGGAGCCTGTGGAATCTCAGGCAGGCCAGACCACCGTACTTTGTCCCAGGCAGGTCTCCAGGAGGTTCCCTGCGAGTGAAGGGTGGGCCTACAGGTTCCAAAGAGTCAGGCCAAAATGCTGGTTTCTGCACAGTTCCCGGTCCCAAACAGACCTGGCCAAGATGGCAGTCTCCTCAAAATTCCCAATCCAAATAGCCCAGGCCTCTCTGCGGGTCCGGGAGGTTCCCGGTTCCAAAGAGGCAGGCCGTGACGCTAGTCTCTGGGAGATTTCCTGGGGGTGAAGGACTGGTTTATAAGTTTAAAATTTTTACAAAATTTTAAAAAGTCAATGCATAAAACACCCAATCATTTCTAAAATGACATTCATGGAACCATAACATGGCTAAATGTTTAAAGAAAAAGTAGATCTGTGATGAAATGAACCCAGGTAGTTACCCTCACTGAATTCCTTTTTGACAGTTCACAATGTGTTAGCCTGCCAGGTATTTTCATAAATCTTACAGAAGACATACTTTCACTTACTCATCTTTTCAATCAACCAGCTATAAATTATATGTGTAGAGCCTGCAGTGAAAAGCAGTGTTCTACATACTATAGCTAGAAAGAACAAAGAAGTCAAGATCTCTCCTCTCAGGGAGACTAAGGAAACTAACCTCAGATGATGGTGAGTGCTCTGAAAAATACTAGGTGTTGAAGGGAGATTGAGAAGATGTGGATGCTGTTCCAGGTAGTGCATCAAAAGCCCTTTGAACAGATCGTATTCAAGTTGAAACCAAAGAAAACGAACTGTATTTAGTAGAAGAAATTTCCAGAAACAGGGCACATAAGTCATAAGGAAGAGTTAGTGTATAACAGTCATGGAAAAAAGGTTTCTGAACTATTAAATGATGAAGAGATAATTTGTGAGAAAATTCTCTTGAGAACCAATACCACCCCTAACCCCCAAATTGGCTTGATTTTAAACCTATTTGATGTTTATTCCCATGCAATGACAACAGTGAAATAACAATTACATTTTAAATTTCTTACTAACATTGCCAATTCTCTTTGCTGACTTTCTATTTTTTTATAGCCAACAAATTCTTATTTTTTATTCTCTATCTGAAAACAGGCTCTTCTCTCTCAACATGGAAAAAGAAGTAAATCTCCAATTTTCTTTCTGGGCTGTGTCCCAATTTTGGGGGGAAATACAGTGAAGGTACACAAGCAGAAAACTAATCTGAGTCTACAACTATATGCAGCCTTGTGCCACTCACTCATAGATATAACAGCAAATTTAAAGGCATCAGAACTGCCAGAACTTCCATGGTACTAGATTTTGCCTACTGTCTAACAACAACTTCAATTAATACCTTAAAGTAGGAAGGAGAGAATGAAGAGAGAATAGGAGATAAAGAAAGGAAAGGAAAGGAAAGGAAAGGCACTTAAGGTTATGGAGTAAGAACTGCATAATCATCCTTCTAAGATGTGGTTTGAATTAACGATATGATATAGCACTGAACAAATTAGTACTCTGTTGATACCAATCCTGCTTCATAAGGATATCTCCAAGATAAGTTCTTATAAACTCTAAGAACTCTAAGCCACATAGCTGAATGAAGAGAATGCTCTTTGGAATGTATTTTGTGTTTTAACTGCATTATGGGGAAGATATTTTACAAATGCAGGAATCAAGTTAAAAATGACACAAAGCGGGGGAACTTTCTGTTCTTTAAAGCTTGGCAAATTTCATCACAAAATAACTAAATTTAGGATACAGAAATATGTGCTAATTTTGGATTACTGATGATAGGCATATTGAAACAAAGTAAGAGGGAAGGAATTTAGCCTTATATGATTAAAAACAAAAAAGGTACAAGTTGGGAATAAGATAAAGTAGATACTACTTCCAATTCTCCATTTGGCTAAGGACCTCTGATATAACCTTTGCATTTGTTTGAGATGGGGTCTTGCTGTGTTGTCCAGACTGGTCTTGAACTCCTGGATTCAAGTTAGTCTTTTCCCAAAGCCTCCAAGTAGCTGAGACTACTGTACAGGTATGTGCTCAGCTTCTGATAGAACCTTCAACACTATATAACCTCTCTCAGTCCTGCAGCTACAACTTGTATGATCTTTGCTTAGCCTAATAGTAAGAAATAGTTTCAAGTTAAAGCATCATTTAGAACTGAAATATCCTGATGTACTAGGAATCCTACTGTTTACTGGGAGATTTTTAATCATGTACAACAGAGATTGTGGGTCCATGACCCCTGGGCCAAATTCAACCAGCTCCCTATTTATGTATGGCCTGGGAGCTAAGAATAAGTTTTATATTTTTAAATAGCTGGGAAAAAATCAAGAGTATTGAGATATAAAAACTATAATAGGTAAGGTGTGGTGGAACATGTTTGCAATCCCAGTATTTGGAAATCTGAGGCAAGAGGGAAGCCACGAGTTCAAGCCCAGCCTAAACTATATAAACAAGTTCTATTTCAAACAAAACCATTAAATTTAAATTTCTTTCCCATCAATAAATTTTCATAAGGATACAGCTAGCTCATTTGTTTATGCATTTCCCATGGATACTTTCGTACCACAAAGGCTAAGTTCAGTAGTTGTGACAAGGACTGTATACCTATGAGATCTAAAATATACTCTAATTGGCCCTCTAAAATTATAGGATGCATATTTTAAAACACTAGATCAAATGCTTTGTTTTATTATTAACCAATTGGTATTTTATTCTTTTATGTTTCTAATGAAATGTTAAGCAGTATTTTTATATTTATTATTCTATAATATTGAGGCAATTTTTATATTCAAGAAATTCATATTCCTGCTTTGTGAAATGTACTAGATATGATATGTCGTTTTCTTCTGTTCTATTTCTGATTTAAAGTTTATAATGAGTGACTGGAATTAAAAAAAAAACAACAACATTGTTCCTGTGGTGGACACAAGCTCATTTATAACAATAGTGAGAAGAAAAAAAGGTATCATGGGTAAAATCACTCAGGATATCTTACTACCCCATGGTTAGAAGCAGGCTTTGACTCATTCTAGAATGAGCTTTAATACTAACACCTTTGCAAGGTGTGGAAGCTCTCAAGAATTTTTTTTCTAACAAACAGAATACAATACACTATAAAGAAAAGGTCTATTTTCAGACAAAGGCAAGGCAAGGCTGGAATCCCTGAGAAACAGGAAATAAACAAGGCCAGCCCTACCACCACAGAGGTTCTCAGCCAGGAAGTAATTTTCATTCTAGCACAGGGAGGAGAACCCAAATAGAGCCTAGCAATCTAGCTGACTTTAAGAGACAGAGAAAAAAGTGCAAGGAGACCAAGATGGCTGGTATTTATGCGGCAGAGCTCCACAATGGAGGCAAAGCATTCCAGTAATCTGAATAAGGGTTTTCTCAAGTGTTTTAGCTACATACAAGCCTGGAAATCAGAGAGTAAAACTTCTTGAGACCAGGAAAGAACTTCTAAGGAAAGGGGGCTACCAGAGATGTACAACATGAATGTTTCCCAGAGCTAACATTAGAAAAAATTCCTGTAGTGCAAATGTTTCCACTAGCAAGAAGGGAGAAACTTTACTGAACATACAAGGCCATTAGCAGGAACCCCAAATGGATCACATCATACAGCAAGGAGAACACAGCCCTAGAATAAACACTACTGTCTAAGTGGTTTTAAAGTCTAGAAAGGAATAAACTAATAAGTAAATAACAAAAATACCTTTGAAGAAAAAAAATCCAGTACTCTTTAAAAGGATACAACATGAAGAACTCAAGAATGTAAAATTTATAAATATTTGATTTAGTAAAAAGTTACTAAGCATTCTACAGAGCAGGAAAATATGACTCATAACCAGATAAACATCAGTAAGTAAAGAGAAACCAAGAAATAACAGAAATAATAGGCAAAGACGTTAAAAGGACTATGATAACTATGCTCTATATTCAAGGATATAAATGAAAACAGAAATATAGTGAATAGTGAAA
This sequence comes from Dolichotis patagonum, assembly GCA_004027295.1. Lineage (NCBI taxonomy): Eukaryota > Metazoa > Chordata > Mammalia > Rodentia > Caviidae > Dolichotis > Dolichotis patagonum. The sequence goes on along the minus strand of PVJX010023578.1, from coordinate 24,260 downwards.
TGAAAGATTTTTGAGATCCAGTCATAGCCATGGCGGAACCCAGGAGCCTGCACAAAGAAGCAATTCGCCCACCCTCTTGGTAAGCGCATTCCTACTGCATGAGCCAGGAGGAGACCCTGTAGTGTCTCTTGAACCTACTGGTGCAGGGGCTTGGAATCAAACATCCCAACCCCCTCCAACCCTCCCCCCCTTAGCAACTGGGGACAGAGGTCTGAGCATCTCTTGGCAGGATGACTATATGCAACATAGCAAATATGGGGGGTCTCCTCTATCTTCTCTTTGAAAGCAAGTGTTGTTTTCAGTTTTGTTTCATTATGATTATTTGTTTTTCTCTATTCAATATGCTCTTTTGATTGATTTTATAATGTTCTGTCTTTGGTTTGATTTTGCTACACTTAATTGACTAGAAAACTATTGTGAAGATAATGAGATTACTATGGTACACCTATTACTGCTATCCCGCTGTGAAGTTCTGTATCAAATTCACTGCACTGTCTCAATTGGCTTTGTTTTGTCTTGTTCTGTTGTATTTCTACTACCTTCAAAAAAACCAGAATTATATAAGGTGATTAAAAAGGAAATAACAACAAAACAGATCAGTAAGGTACTGAGCAAGCTGAAATATGATATAACTAAACAGATAATGGACTTAAAAAGCAAAAGGAGGAAAAGAAAGCTCTAAAGGATATAACTGCATGTATGTTTAAGTGTGTGGGATTGATAACCCATATTACTAAGTTTTTGTTGGATCATTGAACAGGACTGTTTGCAGCTTCACTATTTGAATGTCCACTTTGTATGCTTTAATATTGTAACATGAACAACTATTTCAAAGAGGACAATATGTAATTTATCAACTAGTGATTTCTTACTGTTTTTTAAAAATTCTGTATTATTTCCACCCTTTTTTTCTGTTTTGCTTTTTTTCTCTTTAAATAAATTTTTTTAAAAAATTTAAAAAAGAAATGAAAGATTTTCAAAATAGACTTTCTAGAGATAAAAAATTATTATATTTGAAATGCAATTCACAGGATGGACTGGCAGTAGTATTCATATTGAAGAAAAAAAGATACTAGTTAACATGAAGGTAGAGCAATATAATTTATTCAAAATGAAGCTCAGAGGGAAAATACAGTGATTATAAGACAATGAAAGAACACTCTTGTAAAGGTTTTACCTTAAATGAGAAATAGCATATAATTTAAGTGCATTACAAGTTACAGAGGCCAATTATAATCATATAACAGCATTAAAATGGGGAGCAAATGAGCCAAGAGAGGAGAGTAAATGAAATCCAAAAGCATAATTAACTTAAAATAGCAAAATAATATGTTTAAAATCTCGCCATGTTAATAATATAATAAATATAAATCATGTAATTACTCAATTTAAATGAAATACAGTGAACCCTTGACTTATAAACTCAATTCGTTTCAGAGGGCTGACTGTAACTCAAATTGTCAGTTGAAGGTTCAGGCTCCTCTATACAGCGTTCAAAGTCTCTCTCCTGTATAGGGACTGATCTCAGTGTCCTTAGAGAGACACTGGCCCCGGATTTCTCAATTAGCCCTAAACAGGAAAGGATGTAGCAATGTTCCTTCCAGAACTCTTTAAGTTTAATCTGTATCTGAGACCATCTAGAAGTCTAAGCAGCTGGCGTTTAGATCGTAACACAAAACTTTGGTCATAAATTAAAACTAAAATTCCGGTCATAACCCAACTTGTTCATATGTCAGATCAGTCATAACTCAAGGGTTCACAGTAAAAGCCAGGCATGGCAGTGCACATCTGTAATCCTGGCACTCAGGAGGGAAAGGCAGGAAAGCTATCCCAAGTTCAAGATCAGCTTAGGCCGCATAGTGAGTTCAAGGCAACCCTTAACTATGTAGTGAGATCCTGTCTTAGAAATAAAAAACAAAACAAAAAATGAAATAAAAAGTCCCAAATATAAGCTGTACAAATCCCACACTAAGAAAATAGGTTAAATGTAGGATAGAAAATTGAAATTTTAAGAAAGTTAGAAAAGCCCTATTTGTATCAAACAAGGTAGAAGACAAAACAGAGAATACTATGCGAGATAATGGAATTTCATAGTGAAAAAGGGATTAATGTATTTAGAAGATGGAAGAATCCTAAATAGATATGTGCACAGCACCAAAGGTACCAAATGCATGAGGCAAAAATTGACAGGAGAAAACACACAATTACAAGGGAAGACATCATCATTCCTCTCTCATTAACTGCAAGGCCACGTATACCACAGCACACATAAAGAAGACTTGACTAGCTCAACTGAAATCTACAGACACCAATCCACAGCAGCAAAATATAAATTTTATAATGCCTATGAAGCATTCATCATGACAGGCAATCTCTGAACCAGAACTAAGTTTTTACAAATTAAAAAAACTGAAACTATACGCAGTACATTCTCCTGTCACAATGGAATTGAATTAGAAACCAGTAACAGAAAAATACTGCAAAGTTCTCAAATATTTGGAAATCACACAATATACTGCTAAAGTAACCCATGAGCCAAATAAGAAACCACAAAAGCAATTTTTAAAATATTTTGAACTGAATGAAAGGAAAAAACAGTATGTCAAAATCTATGAGATGCTTTTAAAGACTTTTACAGTTGTCTATGCTTTTATTAGGAGCCTAAAAGCAATTATATAAGCTTTTACCACAAAAGCTAGAAAAATGGAACAAGTTAAGCCAAACTAAGTGGACAGTAACAAATAACAAAGAACAGAAGTCAATAAAATACAAACGTGAAAAACAGAGAAAAATCAATAAAACAAAAAACTGGTTCTTTGAAAGAACATTAACAAAACTGATAAACTCCTCGCATGACTGGAGAGAAGATAGAAATCACCAACATAAAGGATGAAAGGGGAGATATCACTGAACACTAGTGATGCAGGCCAGTCAGATACACAAGACAAGCTATAAAGGGTTTTCTTTAATTGAAAAAGTAGAAGTTCTCAATAAATAAATAAAGTTGCATACTGAGGTTGCTAAGATCTGCAGTCAGAAGATAACATCGTTTACACAGTATTTGGTACTTTCCACAGCTGCAGGCACCTACTAGGGGTCCATCCTGGACAGCAACCTCTGTGGATGGGGGTGGGGAACCACTGCAGCAATGGAATGATTCTATATCATCATGGCTGCAGTGCTAGTTACATGAATCTATGTATGTGATAAAATGCCAAAGAACTATACACTGACTTTATATCAGTATTAGTTTTCTGGTTTTGACATTGTTCTGTAGTTACATAAGATACGACATGTAACTAATAAAGGATAAACTTGGTGAGTGGGTTTTTTATGTACCATGATTTGCAACTTCCTACAAATTTATAATTATCTTAGAATAAAGGTTTAAAACAGAATTAACTTTGTGAATATAACTCAGTGGTATAGCACCTGCCCCAGTACGAAAGAAAGAAAGAAAGAAAGAAAGAAAGAAAGAAAGAAAGAAAGAAAGAACAAAAGAACTTTGTGAATTCTTTATATGCTCACTATCAGGGTCTACTGCAAGTAAATTTTCCTTTTCTCAAAAAAAAAAAAAGTATAGCATCTTTATTCCTAGTAACTAAAAACTAAGAAACAAGAAGTCAAACTAAATAAGGGTACATATGTATGATTCCAAAATATGACAACCTGGAAGAGGCAAAAGTATGGAAACAGTAAACAGACCAGCAGGTCACCAGAGGTTGGGAAGCAGCAAAGGATGAATGAGCAGAACGCAGAGGCACTTGGGGGCAGGAACACACTGTCTGCTATACTATTACAGTATGTATGCATCTGCCTAAAAGATAGAATCTACAATATCGAGAATGAGCCCTTGTGCAAACCACGGACCTGGGATGAAGATGTCTCACTGTAGGTTTATTACATGCACTATTCTGGTGGGGGATATAGAAAATGGGATGGGGGAGGCTGTACCCTCACAGGTACAGGGCTATCTCTACATCTTTCCCTTAATTCTGTTGTGAACTTAAAATTGCTTTAAGATGTCTTAAAAACACAGTAGAAACAACTAAATGTCCACTACTAGATGAAGAAACAGTTCTGCAGTCATATAACAGAGCACTACTTAGCAATTAAAAGAATAGACCACTAACATACACAATCTAAATGAATCTCAAAAATACTAATGTAAGAGAAACAAGTTCCTCTCAGAAGAGGAATAATTTCATTTGCACAGCATTCACGAATAGGCAAAACTAAAGAGAGGGAAGACTGAGGAGTATGGCCCAGGGTTAGGGTAGCAAGATGTTTTGATCAAAGCAAGGAAAGCCTAAAGAAGCTTCTGGAGCAATGGAACTGTGTTTTCTGTAATGTAGTTATATGAGGCTGTGTGAAAGCTCACAGAACTTATTTTTCAAGGTCAATTTACTATGTCTAACTTTTAAAAAATAACAGCCATAATAAAAATAATTTCCTACCAAAAATGTTACAGTTCTTTCTTCCTTACCTCTTTCATTTTTTCTTTCAGACAGGGTCTTGCTATGTATCCCAGGCTGGCTTCAAAGTCATAATCGTCCTGCCTTGACCTCTTCAGTACTAGAATTATAGGTTATGTGCCACCAACCTTAACTCATCTTAAATTTAACAGATGAAGAGTATTCTAGTCTTACTTTTGTCACTGTGATCCTTGAATAAGTAATTTAACTGCTTACCCTGCATTTCTTTTTTTAAGATGAAAGGGGATAGTCAAACGATTTCTGAAGCTTCTTTCTATTCTGAAACCTGCTCTGATTCCACACTTCCACTGAATTTTTACCTCATAATGAAGAAGAATACGATACCTTGCTAGTAGCTTTAGTGAATCCTATAAACTTGCTTCACACAATATGCCTTACTTTCAACATTTCTTGTCCTTGGTTTTATGTCATTGTTTTGTGGGCCCTGACCATCTGACCCTGGTTATAGACTCTGAGTCAATGATCTCTGGGAGGTACTCTTTCCTCTTTGGAATAATCAGGCCTCATGCCAGACAAAATCTCTATTCCCTTTATCATATCAGACCTTTTCTAGATTATTTCCTATGCTTAAAAAACAAAAGTCTAAGGATCAGCATTCCTGCTAGCAAAATGGCACTTATTACTATTAATTTTATAATACATATGATATTTACATTCCTGGAGAGGAAAAAGTAACCATTTTTATTAGATCTACTGTATGTTTTTATGTCTGGATAATCTGGAGTCCACAATTCTTTTGCAATCATTCACTATTCCTAAGGGCAATCTACAGATTAGTACTATTTCATATCTTATTATTGATTATTGAATTGTATATTGAAATAGTCTGTTTATATAGACAAATGAGCAAAATCCACAAGACATTTCACACAACGTTACACACAAATTCACTGTCTTTAATGAAAAGAAATTGCAATTAGTGGCCTTTTATTTTCTGATTTTTGGGGGTGAGGCCTCCAAAAGCAAATGAATGTCTACCTCAATAATACTCTCAACTTCATATGACAGAAAATCACCCTGATAGGTGTAGTGGTACACATCTATAATCCTGCAATTAGGAGGCTGAGGTAGGAGGATTCCAAGTTTCAGGCCAGTCTATGTTACATAGTAAAGCCAAGGCTAACCTGGACCCCAAGACCCTATTTCAAAAAGAAAGCTAGGGGCCAGGGATTTAGCTCAGCAGCGTTAGTGCCTGCCTGGCAAGTGCAAGGTTGTAAGTTTGATCCAGGTACCAAAAAAATAATGTAGGAGGGAAAAAAATTATCTAATTTTCTCACTTAGAGAAATATGAAAAACAGGTGACACATATAGGTCTCAAAATTTCAATTAACATCTTCAATATTTATACTTGTTTGATATTTTTCTCGGATAAATTCAAGTAACTGGGCAACCAGAGATGGAGTCATCTTTAAAAATATAGTTCAAAAGATCCTATAATTCTTCTTTAATGTCTCATTTCTAGTATTGAAAAATATAAATCAAGCCATTTAATTCTTTGAAACATATAATATGTAAAATAAAGTCCTGAGCAATATTTAATTATTTGTTAAGTAGCACCTGAAAGAGGAAATGTAATCAAGATTTTCTTGCAATTTCATTACCAAATTAACTTTAAAATAATGTGTTTAGGATGGATTGTAGAGATCAAATTTATTATGTTTCCTGAGTATTCAGATCACACAAAAGTATGTATACATGCATATACACAGAAATCAATACCTTTGTATTTTTCCCTTACTGTCATCTTTAGGTTTACTGATGATGACAACAAAAAGGATCTGACAGCATCTCAAATTTCTACATATCGAATGAGAACTGAAATCATTTTTAGAAAGTATCTGGTACACAAACAGGTTACATAGAAATAAATGTATATTAATACTAAATCAATCAATCTCAAGATTGGGCGCTTTATTTAGTATTACCAGATTTGTCAATGAGATGGGGGGGGAAACTAGTGTTTCAATAATTTCTTTATTGAAATAAGTAGTTTTTAAAAGGTTTTTCTCTATTAAAACCATACGTTCTGAATCACAAGCCCATACAGGTACCAAAGGTTATTATTATTTTTTTTAGTATGAATGAGACACCAACCTGGAAGCCTGACTGGCCTACAGCCAACTAAATCAGGAAATCTTTAAGACTCGAGCCAAACAAGGAAAACTCACAAATCAGAGAAAAAAGCCCAGTCAACTTAAAAAACAAAACATAACAACAACAAAAAAAAAAACCAAAACTTTAAGCTTTCAGATAAATATAACAATTTTATTAAGGCGACCAAATCACAGCTGGCCAATGAGAAGCATCCAGCAGTCCTTTAAACTGACTGCAGTCTGGATGAACACGACACACTTGTATCACAATAAGTACAATTTAATGAAGCTGTTTATGTCTGGTGTTTCCAGTTTCCTGGAAACTAGCTCCTCCTGAGTTACCTCAAAACAAAGACTAAAAATCAACTAATGGAAAGAATTGATTTCACAGAAGTTCATTTTTTTTTTAACCTTAAAGTAATGGTGCAAAAACCCTTGCACACACAAAGCTAAGAATTAAAAAATACCTCTGGATCCATCTAGGCAGAGTAGAGGCAAGCAGCACTGACAGGAGGCTCAGAGATGTTCACCCAGGTCAACAGGAACAAGCTGGAAGGCAGATAAACCACTGTAATGCCACTTGAACAAGCTGCTGGCCAGAAGAAACTCAGACATCTTAATTAAAACAAGAAGTAAGCCCCTACTCCCACAATTTTGGCCAGAGCAATATGGCAAGAGAAAGAAAGAAAAGGGATATAAATAGGAAAGGAAGATGTCAGACTAGCCCTATTTGCAGATAGGATTCTTTGTATACAAGACCCAAAAAACTCCAACAGAAAACTTTCAGATCTGATAAGCAAATTCAGCAAAGTGGCAATGTATTGGGATTCTCTAGAAGAACAGAATCAATAGAAAATGTATGTATAATTCTGCATTTATTAGGTAAGATCAGAGGACAAAAGTCCACAGTGGCCATCTGCACTCTGGAGACCTGGAGGATCCAGAAGCTGCTCCAGCCACAAAGATGGAAACCACAGAACAAGAGGGATCAAGGATGCAGAGCCTGTCTAGGATTAAAGGTCTGGACATTTCCTGGAGGGTCTAGGGTGTGAGTCGGTCTGCACTGGGAAACTAAAGAAATGGAAGACTGATGTCCAAAGGCAATAGAGAAGACTGGAATTCTTGAAAACTTTTATCCCATCCAGGCTACAAGTCTATTAGTTTGTGTTCTGCATATCTGGGGTGGGTCTTCTCCTCTGTTTACTAGCCTACATGTCAATCATCCACCTACACACCCAGAGCTGTGCTCCACTAATCTGCTAGGCATTTCTTAATCCATTCAAGTTGCCATATCATGATTAACATCACAGGTAGGCTACACCAACACACAAAAATCAGTAATGTTGCTGAACAACCAACAATGATCCCACCCAGAAAGAAATTAAGAAGGTGATTTCATTCATGATAACTTTAGAAAAATTTAATACCCAAGAAACAACCTAATCAAAGAGATGACTGATCTCTACTATCAAAATTATAGAATGTTGAAGAAAGAAACTGAGTAACTCATTAAAAGACAGAATGACTTCTCCTGTCCATGGATTGGCAGAACTAATATTGTTATATATTACCAAAAGTGATCTATAGATTCAATGAAAGTCCTGTTAAAATATGAACAACATTCTTCACAGAGAAAGAAAAAAAATCCTGAAATTTATGTGGAATCAGAAAAAACCCAGAATAGCCAAAGCAATTCTGAGCAAAATGAACAAAGTTGAATACATCAGAACACCAGATTACAAGTTATACTTCAAAGCCAAAGTAACAAAAATTACATGATATTGGCATGAAAACAGATGTAAATATCAATGGAATAAAACAAAACAGACAGAAACAACACCATTCTCCTACAGCTATCTGATTTTTGACAAAGGAACCAAAAAGATCACTGGAGAAAAGATAAGCCTCTTTTAACAAATTGTGCTGAGAAAACTGGGTATACAAATAGAGAAGGCTGAAACTATATCCCTATTTTTCAACCTGTTCTAAAACTAAATCAAAATGGATAAAAGACCTGGATACAAAGCCAGAAACTTTGACATGGTTGGAAGATAGCATAGGGGAAACACATGAAATACTGGTAAAGACTACCTGAATAGGACTCCAATGGCATGAGAAAGTGTCAAGAATCAACAAATGAGATTACATAAAATTAAAAAGCATCTGTGTAGCAAAGGAAACAGTGAAGAAACAACCTACAGAATAGGTAAAAACCTTTGCAAGGTACTATTTTGATAGAGTATTAATATCCAGAGTACATAATGAGCTTTTAAAAATTAACCCAATCAAAACTTGGCAAATGAGCCGTGTGTGGGAGCACACACCTGTAATCTCAGCAACCAGGAGGCTGAGGCAGGAGGATCACGAGGAGTTTGAGGCCACTCTTGGCTACCTAGTGAGTTCAAGGTCAGCCTGTATGACATATGACACTCTGTCTCAAAAAACCAAACAAACAAACAAAAAAAAACGAGAATGCCAGCAAGATAAAGGAGGCCTCCTACCTTGTTGGTGGAAATGTCAACGAGTACTACCACATGGAAATCAGTATGGAGAGTCTGCAAAAACCACACCTAGAAATATTATTTGATGCAGCTATATCACTCCTGGGTATAATCTAAAAATAATTAAAGGCAAGATATAATAGTGATAATTGCACATCAGATATAATGCACCAATTTACAGCAGCACAATTCAATTGTGGAAACAGCCTAGGTTTCCATCAATAGATGAATGGGTAAATAAAATGTGGTATATATACATAATAGAATATTATTCAGCTACAAGAAGAATGAAGTTATGTCATCTTCAGGAAGTAGATGGAACTAGAAACCATCACGTAAGCAAAATAATTCAGATTCAGAGTTAAACATCACATTTTCTCCTACGTGAGAAAAGGAAAGGACAGAAAATAGAAGGTAGACTTTTGGAGATAGTAAGAGAGAGAAATGAAATGGAGTCATGGGATTGAAAATGATTAAGATATGTTAATACAACCTTTCCTTTTCTTTTCTTTTTGGGACAGGTCTCACTTTGTAGCTCAGGCTGGCCTCAAACTTGCAGTGATCCTGCCTCAGCAACCCAAGTGCTGGGGTTAAAGGTGTGTACTACCACAACTGGTGTAAGTAACATTCATTTACCAATTTCCTAAAGATTAACCTCGCTATTCTGCATTACTAATATGCACTATGGAAAGAAAACAAGAAAGAATGAAAGGAAGAAGAGAAAGAAAAACAGGTCTATAGAGGTCTGTAGCAAATGTCATTTCCCTGAATTCTGCCATCTGTCATGGTATGAGAAAGAGTAGGCTGAGAGGCTGCACTTTGTGTGGCGGGGCTCTGTGGAGCAGACCAGGTTGAAAAATATTAACAGCTGGGCAAGAGACTCTTAAAAAAAAATCTTGAGCATGCCTGGCAAGCGCAAGGTCATGAGCTTAATCCTCCGCAAAAAAAAAAAAAAAAAAAAAAAAAAATCTTGAGGGAAAAATAGACTCCAGAAAGGACATAATATATTTTTCTTCTCTAAGTTAAGTCAAATTGTATGATTTCAAATTTTGTGCTATATCAACTTCATCCTTCATTAGTTGATTAGAACCATCTGTGCGAACCTTCATTTACTATTTCGAATAGATGTAGTTCATCTTTAAAAAAAACTTTAATACAGAAAAAGAATTAAGAGATTCCGTTAGTGATCAAATTTTCACATTTGCAGAGAAAGCACCACACTATCACTTACTGTAGGAAATCGATTATTTTTAAAGGAACCACAATTTGGGGACCAAAACAGTAAAAGAAACGCTCCTCATGTCCACATACAATGTCTGACATAGTCACTATGCTGTGAATTTAAAATATCTGAACAGAGTTCCGGGGACCTGGGGAAAGTTGGAGACCTACGTTCCGGCTTTTGAGTTCCTGGGGAGCTACTGGGATGCTGGACTGGGTCCAGCAAATTGCAGGGCCTCAGTCAACCATGTTCAGCAGCCTGGTTTCAGGCCAGGAGGCAAGAACCTTGTGCGAGGACTCTGGGCTCAATTGGGCTGGCCTGGGGACAACACTGAGACCAGCACTGCCAGCTGCTGACTTCATATTCACACCCCCAGGACGGGGGATTGTACCCAGGGGGCTCTGCTGGCCCCAGTTCTCCACGCCCAGCTTCTGCATTTCCATTAAGAGAGCCAAAAATCTGCAGAGGTGGGGAGTTTGCCCCAGGTGAGTTCCGGTGACCTGGGGAAAGTTGGAGACCTACGTTCTGGCTTTTGAGTTGCTGGGGAGCTGCTGGGATGCTGGACTGGGTCCAGCAGATTGCAGGGCCTCAGTCAACCACGCTCAGTGGTCTTGTTTCAGTCCAGGAGGCAGAAACCTGGCCTAGGGACTGCTTGAGACCAGGGCTGCCAGTGGTTGAGTTCATATCCACACCCCTAGGACAGGGGATTGTGCCCCGGGGGTTTCTCTAGCCCCAGTCCTCCACACCCTGCTTCAGCCTCTCAATTTAGGGAGCCAAGTACCTGCAGAGGAGCTGAGACTGCTCCAGTAGCTGAGGGTGCAGTAGGAGATTTGCAACACACCCAGAGGAAGCTTTGGAACACCACTCAAACCAAGGGAATAAAGAAAACTTACAAAAGGAAAGACCAAAAGGCAGGCTCAAATAATCAACCCATCCCAAGAAAGCCAGGGAGCCATGTACATAGAAGAAAATAGAAACCATATACCTGAAATGACTGAAATGATATCAACTGAAATAAAGAAGCAACTAGGGGAAGCTATGGAGAAATTCAAATTAAAAATAATTGTCCAGGTAAAAGAAGAAATGATAAAAGTAGTGAAAGAAATAGTGAACACATCTACTGAAGACACAGCTAAAAAATTAGAGGAATAAACCAAACAGATAGAATCCCTGAATGAACACTATAAGAAACAGGCAGAATACATAAAGCAGATTCAAAGAGATATACAGGAAATCAAAAATTCTATTGAAAGCTATAAAAACCGCCTCAATGAAAGTGAAGATAGAATTTCAGACCTCGAAGATAAGATTGCAGCTAGTGAACAGGAAAGGAAAGATCTTTTAAAAATACCAAACAATCAGGAAATAATAATTCAACAGCTACAAGATGATGCAAAGAAAAATAACATAAGATGAATAGGGATAAATGAAAAAGAAAGGGACAGGCCAAATGGTATCAAGAGGATGTTTACAGAACTAATAGCTGAAAACTTCCCAAATATGAGAATGGAAACTGACATTTGGATTAGTGAAGCATATACAAGTCCAAATAGCCATAACCAAAATAAAACTATACCCAGACACATAATAATCACCATCCTAGAAACCCACCATAAGAACAGAATACTAAAAGCTGTTAGAGAGAAAAGACAGATCACCTATATAGGAAAACCTATCAGAATGACAGCAGACTTCTCAACACAAACAATGAAGTCAAGAAGAGCATGGAGTGAAGTATTTCAGATTCTAAAGGAAAACCACTTCCAACCCAGACTGACATATCCTGCAAAACTGTCCTTCAAAATGGATGGAGAAATAAGATACTTCCATGACAAAGAATAGCTGAAAAACTTCATGAACACCAAACCAACCTTACACAAAAAGACATTCTAGATACACATAGGATAAAACCACCAAGCAAGGCAGACAATTAAATAGAATAGAAAGTTAAACATACAACAGCAGAAAGATAACATGTCAATATATAACAGTTATAAGCTTTAACATAAATGGCCTCAACTCACCAATCAAAAGAAACAGACTGGCAGAATGGATCAAGGAACAACATCCAACCATATGCTGTCTACAAGAAACCCATTTTAACCAAAAGGAAACCCATAGACTAAAACTCAAAGGATGGAAAACAATACTTCACGCAACAGGAAACCAAAAAAAAGCGGGAGTAGCAATCCTGTTTGCAGACAATGTGAACTTCAAACCAAGAATGATCCAAAGAGATAAAGAAGGTCACTACATACTAGTCAGGGGAAAACTTCAAGAGGAAGAGATAACAATCTTAAAT
>PVJX010023578.1:0-11546 GCA_004027295.1 Dolichotis patagonum | reverse complement strand
CACCTGTGAACAAATGGACTTGGTAGACGTATATAGAGATTCCCATACAACAACATTACAATATACATTCTTCTCAGCAGTACATGGGACATTCTCTAAAATAGACCATATACTACCCACGGAACATGTTTAAGTAAATGCAGAAGAACCGAAATTGTCCCACGCATGTTATCATATCATAGTACCATGAAATTAGAAATTAACAATAAAAGCAACCTCACAAACACATGGAAACTGAGTAATACACTCTTGAGCAATCAGTGGGTCATGCAGGAAATTAAAGAAGAAATTAAACAATATCTACAGGCAAAAGAAAATACAAAAACGACTTACCAGAATTTGTGGGATGCAATGAAAGCAGTCCTCAGAGGAAAATTTATTGCACTGAGTTCCCACATCAGGAAGACAGAACGAACACAAATAAACAACCTGATGCTACAACTCAAACATCTAGAAAAAGAAGAGCAAGCCAAGCCCAAAGCCAAAAGAAGAGAGGAAATTATAAGGATTAGAGCAGAAATTAATGGAATAGAGACTTAAGAAAACAGTACAAAGGATCAATGAATCAAAGAGTTGATTCTTTGAAAGAATAAATAAAATTGATAAGCCAACCTTATTAAAATAAGGAAAGAAAAAACTCAAATTCACGCAATAAGGAATGAAAAAGGTGAAATTACTACAGACTCGGTGGAAATACAGAAGATCATCAACACCTATTTCGAAAACCTCTACTCTCATAGGTTCGATAACACTGAAGAAATAGACAGATTCCTAGATACATATGAACTACCAAAGCTGGATCAGGAAGATGTAAAACTGCAGAATAACCCAATTTCTATTACTGAAATTGAAAATGTAATTAAATCCTTGCCAACAAAGAAGAGGCCAGGCCCAGATGGATTCACTGCAGAATTCTACAGGAAATACAAAGAAGACTTAATTTTGACACTTCTCAAGCTCTTCAATCAAATTGAAAGGGAAGCAACTCTTCCTAAGTCATTCCTGGAAGCAAATATTACTCTAGTACCAAAATCAGAGAAAGACCCAACTACAAAAGAGAACTATAGGCCAATCTCCCTAATGAACATAGATGCAAAAATTCTCAATAAAATATTAGCAAACAGGATACAGCAAATCATCAAGAAGATTATTCACCCTGAACAAGTGGGATTCATCCCAGGAATGCAGGGATGGTTCAACACACGTAAATCAATAAATGTAATTCACCATATCAATAGAGCCTAAAGTAAGAACCACATGATCATCTCTATAGATGCAGAAAAAGCTTTTGATAAGGTCCAGCACTCATTCATGATAAGAACCTTACAGAGAATTGGAATAGATGATCTTTACCTCAATATGATAAAGGCCATCTATGATAAACCTACAGCCAGCATCATATTAAATGGCCAAAAACTGAAAGCCTTTACGTTAAAATCAGGTACAAGACAAGGATATCCCCTGTCACCGATCCTATACAACATAGTACTGGCAATACTAGCCAGAGCAATTAGACAAGAGAGAGAAATAAAAGGAGTAAAGATAGGAAAAGAAGAAGTTAAATTATTATTATTTGCAGATGACATGATACTTTACATTGAAGACCCCCAAAATTCCATTGAAAAACTCCTAGATACAATAAATGAATTCAGCAATATAGCTGGATACAAAGTCAATACTCAAAAATCAATAGCATTCCTATACACTAACAACAAAAATACTGAGAGGTAAGAGAAGCAACACCCTTCACACTAGCATCCAAAAAAATGAAATACTTAGGAATCAATCTCACAAAAGATCTAAAACACCTATACAAGGAAAATTATAATACCCTGAAAAAGGAAATTGAAGAGGACCTCAGAAAATGGAAAGACATCCCCTGTTCATGGACAGGAAGAACAAACATTGTGAAAATGGCCATTCTCCCAAAATTACTATATAGATTCAATGCAATCCCAACCAAAATACCACTAACATACCTCATAGATCTAGAGAAATCACTCCTAAAATTCATCCAGAACCAGAAGAGACCTAAGGCGATTCTAAGCAGCAAAGGCAAGGCAGGAGGCATCACAATCCCTGATTTGAAATTATACTGCAAAGCTACAGTAATAAAATCAACATGGTACTGGAATAAAAACAGATCTGAAGATCAATGGAATAGATTATAAGATACAACCACAACCACAAACTCACTCAACCACCTTATCTTTGATAAAGGGGCCAAACATGTTTGCTGGAAGAATGATAGTCTCTTCAACAAATGGTGCTGGAAAAATTGGCCATCCATATGCAGAAGACTAAAACTAGATCCATGCCTATCACCATGTACCAAACTAAAATCTAAGTGGATCAAAGATCTCAATCTTAAAACAAAAACACTAAATCTGTTGGAAGACAAAGTAGGTAAAAACCTTGAAGATATAGGGGTAGGTAGAGAATTCATGAACAAGAATCAAACTGCATGAGATATACTACCCAGAATCAATTACTGGAACCACATCTTATTAAAGAGTTTCTGCATGTTGAAAGAGATTTACAGCAGAGTGAAAAGAAAACCCACCAATTGGGAAAAAATGTTAATGGATTGTCCCACAGACAAAGGACTTCTGTATAGAACTTATAAAGAATTTAAAAAAATGAGACCCTCGAAATTCAAATGCTCAATCCAATAATGGGCATCTGAAATGAATACACAGTTCTCAGATGAAGAATTACGAATGGGAAATAAATACATGAAAAAATGTTCATCATCTTTAGAGAAATGTGAATTAAAACTACACAGAGATTCCATCTCACCCCAGAAAGAATGGCAGGATAGAAAAAACTACCAAGAACAAGCACTGGAGAGGCTGTGGGGAAAAAGGAAGTCTTCTGCACTGTTGATGGGAGTGTAGACTGGTGCAGCCACTGTGGAGGTCAATCTGGAGATTCCTAAAAAAGTTGGGTTTGGAAGTCCCATTTGACCCAGCTATTCCACTTCTAGGCATATTCCCAGAAGAACTGAAAACATCATACCACAGTGATATATGTGCACCCATGTTTATAGCAGCACAATTTGTAATAGCCAGATCTTGGAAACAACCTGAGTGCCCATCAACTGAGGAATGGATTAAAAAGTTGTGGTATTTATATACAATGGAGTACTACTCAGCTATAAAGAATGATCACATTGAGATATTTATAAATAAATGGACATGACTTGAGCCCATACTCATAAGTGAAATAAACCAAACACACATGTGCAAATACCATGTAGTCTCCCTACTATGAGAGTTGGTAAGAGTATATAAGATTTCATAGTAATCATGATTCCCCATTTCATTGCTTTGAAGCCTTTCAATGTTTTCATTCATCAGTTGGAATGGTTTTAATCTGTTTTGTTTGACTTTATTATTCGTGATGGTATGAACAGCGGTTTTGAAGAAAACAAAACATTATGGCAGCCATTGCTGATTTAATATCGTCTTCCTTAGAAGTCCTACCATGCTTCTACTCTGCTATTACCATCGGTTCTATCATGTTGTGTCTTACTGGGATTTTAATATATGTGATAGTATAAACAAATCTTTTTATTCAAAATGAGATATTATAGTAGCCAGTGATCATAGTTATTCGGTTCAGAATGTCCTGTAATTCTTTCATTCTCTTGAATGGTTTTATACTATTGTGTTATGTTTGATATTATTGTATCTGAAACTATGCTCAACTATAGCAGAGAAAGAGATATTTTGACAGCTACTGTTAATGTCCAGTTGTCTTGTAAAATGTTGTGTTGCTTATGTTGTTTTGTTCTGATATGCTTTGTCCTGCCCTCTTTTGTTTTATTCTCTTTAAAATAAAAAAAAGTAATAAGAACTGTAGGAGTAATAAAACCCAAAATACATAATTGCTACTGTAAAAGAGAGAGCAAAAGAAAGTACTCTAAAGGATATAACTGCATGTATGTTTAAGTGTGGAAGATAGATGACCATACTACTGTTTTTGTTAGATTGTTGAGGAGAATTGTTAATAGTCTCACTGTTTGAATGTGTACTTTGTATGCTTTAATTTTGTAACTTGAACAACTATTTCCAAGATGACATTATGTAATTTATCAACTAGTGATTTCTTAGTGTTTTTTTTTTGTTGTTGTTGTTCTTTTCTTTTTTTCCTTTGGAATTCTGTATTGTTGCTACCCTTTTTTCTGTTTTGTTTGGTTGTTTTTTTTTTCTTTCTAAATAATATTTTTTTAAAAATCCCAACAGAATTATGCCACTTAAACAATTACTTTTACAACTTGTTACAATGAAAAGCTTATTAGAGAGATGTAAACATTATTTTGGTGAGATGCTCCAACTACTAATAGCCAAATTAAGTGTTTACAAATGGCACTAACAGCCACAGATACCTAGATTGAACTGTCCAGTTATTTGTTCACTTTATGTGAAATTTAAGTGAATAAGCAAGAGGTAAACTCTATTTAATCTTTTCTAATAAAAGGTTTTGATTATGTTTTTGTTACTGTTACAGGCAGCTGAACTAGTTAGAAATATTATAGGCAGTCAGACAGAGCTAGGCCCTCGAAGAAGCTGGTACAGAGGACCAGATATCTGGTGCCCTTGGAGGAGATACACACCTCTTGCTGTGGGCCAGATCTCAAAACAGAAGACACACACCTCTTGCTGTGGGCAAGATCTCCAGACAAAAGGAAAAACAAATGCAAGCACACCCTTAAATATAAAACTTAGGGATTAAGTATGGATCAACTTGAGAAACTAGAAAAAACCATCCCAACCCCCTACAGAAAGAGTCACTGATCCATAAGAATGCTAGCTTACTATGTGACTTGCTTCCCCATTTGTCCCTGATTTGGTCAATTTTACCTGAACAACTAAATTTCCTGGTTGACCATAGCTCTGTCCCACCTCATGCCTGTCTACCTCATGAGTTCCCAGTTTTTCCCACTTAGATGCACCTCATCTCATGATTTTACTCTATAAAAAATCCCTAGAAAACAGAGTCCTTGGCAACCTACTCAGGACCCCTTCTGTCTCTGCCAGACAGAAACTTTCTTTATCTTAATAAATATTTCTTCTCTTAACCTCTGTTACAGGCAACTGAGCCAGTTAGAAATATTATAGGCAGTCAGACAGGGCTAGCCCTCGAGGCAGCTGGCACAGAGGACCAGATGTCTGATGACCTTGGAGGAGACCCACACCTCTTGCTGTGGGCCAGATCTCAAATCAGAAGACACACACCTCTTGCTGTGGGTCAGATCTCAAGACAAATGCAAACACATCCTTAAGTATAATCCCTAGGGATTAAATCCAGATCATCTTATGCCCACTTTGCAAATTCCCATTTTCCCCACCTTTGAGTCATCTAATCTCATGATTTTGCTCTATAGAAGATTATACAGAGTCTGGAAAATACAGAGTCCTTGGCAACCCGCTCAGGACCCCATCTGCCTCTCTTCAGACACAAGCTTTCTCTCAATAAATACATTCTACTCCCCACCTCTGTTGTTCCTAAAATTCATTCTTCGATTTTAGAGAACATGAACTCGTATGGGACATATAGCAGGTTGGGGATTTCGTTTCCCTATATCATTACTAATTAGCTATGTGATTTTGAGCAATTTATTTAGTCTTTTGTGAGGAATGATAATGCCAACTTTGTCATCTGGCTATTGTGAATTAAATGAGTTAGCTTACCTAAAGGCCTTAAAATAGTATGCACTTGTAAGTGCTGGTTTTTTCTCTAATTTTATACTTTAGGAAAATACAGATGCTTTCCCTTTTCTTTACTTCCTCAGAAAGTTTCCTTACGTGAAATACATATGTATGGGTCCAGTCCTCAACTTTAGTAATCAACAGATAACACAACAAACTATACCTAAAATGAAAGGCACTGTGACATGATAAAAAACAAATATGGTTTTCAGTGAACAGATCTCAGTTTGAATGCCAGCTTGATTATCTTAAGAGCTTGACCTTGAGCAATTTACCAAACTTCACTAAATTTCTCATTTTATTTAAATTTTTTTAAATTTTATTTAAAGAAAAAAAAAAACCCAAACAAAACAAAACAGAATAAAGGGTAGCAACAATGCAGAATTCCAAGGAAAAAAAGAAAAGAACCAAAAAAAAAAAAACCCACTAAGAAATCATTACTTGTCAAATTACATACTGACATCTTGGAAATAGTTGTTCAAGTTACAAAATTAAAACATGCAAAGTAGACATTCAAACAGTGAGACTGTTAACAGTTCTGCTCCACGATCTGACAAAAAGGCAATATGGTCATCTATCTTACACACTCAAACATACCTACAATTATATCAAAAGGGTAAAATTAAACACAACAAAATAGAACAAAGCAGATCACAAGAAAGCAATGTAAGAGACATAAATTTCAAAGCTAGACAATCGGAGATACTCACTCTCTATCGCATTGACTCGTTTCCTTCCAAATAGTTGTCCATATTGTCACATACGGGGAATTCACATGAAACAACCTAGTATGGAACTGAGCTGAACAGAACGAGGAAGGCATTTCAGGTCTTCAAGACCAGACAATAGAGAAGCCAATAATGGCTGTCACAGTGTCTCTCATTCTCTTCAAAACAGCTGTCCATACCTTCATGGGTATTGAACTTAAACAAAACAAAACTAGATAAAATCATTTTGAACAAAGAATGATAGTACTGTTGGATTTCACATCATGATGCTTCAGAATCAGCACTGGGTACTATAGTGTCTCTTTTTCTTCAAAGTGGTTGTTCATTTCAGCATGCGTTACATAGTTGGTTCTCGTAAACTGTTTATAAGCTCTACACATGCATGAGTCTCTACGTGTATATCTATCCTTTCTGTATTACAGGGAAAAACAAAACAAAGCAAGACAAAACAATTCCTAGAAAAGCATGAAGCAAAAAGTCATATAAAACCACAATACAAGGTGATCTACAATGGTTACCATGATGTCTCAGCAGTATATAACAACATAAATAAAAACGAAGCATTGAAGATATTAAAAGACTTCAAAAGCAGGCAATAATCAAGCCAGAGTGGGTATCTTAGTGAATCTTGTCATCTTCAGTGTAGTTGCCTACACTCTTAGAATTACTGCTATCAATCATAACAGATTTGAATAAAATCAGTCAATACAAAATAGCAGAATAGCAAAATAGCAATACAAACTACCATATTCAAATTAGATCAGTCATAATAAGACAACACTATAAGTTATACAGGGCTTCACATTAAGGTGATAGGAAATTAAGGATGACTACCATAATAAGTCCTCTTATTTTTGGGATAGCTGACAGTGTCCTCAAATCTAGTGTAAGTAGACAAACTGGAACAGCATGTAATCTATCCAAGCAGAGTGATGAGAATAATGTAGATTTTAAATCTTATCCCATTAACAATATCCTCTGCCTTCGTGTTTTAGACAATTCCTCCCCTTTCACTCCCATAGGGTGCACTGCTTATTTTGGGTCCCACTGCCTCCCTATATAGAGCATCTCAATGGACCCTATCTCCTCATCTATTCTGCCTGTGTTTCTCTGTTAGTATTTCGAGGCCCTCTATACTAGAGATTACAACCAATCTTCTCTGCCTCGTTTCTGTTATTTTATTTTTCTGCCATTGGTTTTCTATTTTTCTCTTCCACTCCACTGTCTGCCCCATTCACTGAGGCCTCTCTGCCACTGCTCCTGAAATGCTCGTATTCTTTTTCTCTCTCTCTAAAACGTCCTTCAGCATTTTTTGTAGGGTTGGATTGGTGGTCACAAATTCTCCAAGTTTCTCTTTGTCATGGAAGCATCTTGCTTCTCCATTAATTTCTAGAGAGAGTTTTGCAGGATACATCAATCTGGGCTGGAGGTTTTTCTCCTTCAGGGCTTCAATTACTTTACTCCAAGCTCTTCTTGACTTGGTCTGTGTTGAGAAGTCTGCCGTGATTTTGACAGGTTTTCCTTTATAGGTGACCTGTTTCTTTTCTCTGACGGCTTCTAATATTCTGTTCTTATATTGAATTTCTGGGATCTTGATTATTATGCGTCTGGGTGTAGCTCTGTTTTGGTGGTAGGTGGCTGGAGTTCTGTATGCTTCATACATCTGCATATCATTTCCATTTTCTATGTTTGCAAAGTTTTCCTTAATAATTTCTGTGAATAGCCTTTGCAATTCTTCTGTTTTGACTCCTGCTTCTTCCTTCGCATGCTTTATTCTTAAGTTATAGATCCTCTTATCATCCTCTAGCCTTCCAATTGTTACTGCCTGCTCCCTTGTTATTTTTAAGAGAGCTTCCCTTTCATGATCACAATTGCAAGCCTGTGTTCAATTTTTGATAGTCTATCTTTAGTTTCTTTCAAGCAGTTTTGCCAACTTTCTATGGAGTCTTTAGTTTCCTGGTAATCTCTTTGAATCTGCTTCATGTATTCTAGATTTGCATTATATTCTTCATTGAACATTTCTCTCCTTTTGTGTTCCTCCATCCTTCTGTCTGTGTCTTCTTGAGAGATGCCCAGCCTTTCGTTTATTAATCTACTTATCGCTTGTTTAACCTGGATTAATATTTCGTTATCGTTAACAAGGTCTTGAAGATATCTCTTTATGTCCGCTGACATTGTGTTTGATATTGCATGTTTGCTTCCCTCAATCTCTTTTATATTTACCTCTCCTGGATCAATATTCTCAGGGTTGGGGGCTGGGTGCTTTTTCTTCTTTCTCTCTCTATGTTTTTGGTTCCTTCCATACAAGTGTATACTGTAATTCCCAGCTCCTTTGCTTGTTGGTTAGGGTTCTTCTGGAGCACGCAGGCTAGGGGCTTCTGCCCTCTGCAGTCCACTATCAGAGAGTGAAGTGCAAGCAAGGACAGTATACACTGGCTCCCCACTCTGGTCCAGTAAACCTTTGCGGGCCTTCACTGTGGCAGTGTGCACCGCGCTCAGGGAATTAATTGATTTGAGATGACCCACTGGGTCTCAGCCCAGTCCAAGCAGATCCCACCAATCCGCTCCTCGAGGGGAGCAACCAACTGAAGCTGCTTCCTTAGAGTTAGGACTTTCCTGCCCAACTCCAATATGTCATCCAGTCGGTTGCCCCTTTCCCATGGGAGGGTCTTATTCCCATCATTCACCACGTGTTGATGCTGGTCCCTGAGAACTGCTGGGTTCCCCGACCTCTGACCTCAGTGCGGCTGCAGCGCAAATTCACAGTGCCTCTGGGTGGGTCGCATGCAGGGTTGGTTCCAGGCGAGTTGTGCACAGGGCTGTTTAGCATCTCGCTTGGGCCTGCTCAAGCCAGCCTTATTGGCGCAGGTTTGGTTGCTCAAGTCGATCTGGGGCATGAATTCAGGCAGCTCAGTGAGAGTGCAGTGCTTGCTGATCTTAGCTTCTCTAATTGTAGCCCCAGTACCTCATATTCGAGTAGTTTCTTTGACTTCAGTTTCTTGCTGGGTTGAGAGAATCCATCTCCCTCTGTTTGGGTCTCTCCAGGGTATACTATTCTGGCATTTGAGCTGTTTCTCTCAGAGAGGCTCCATATCCTGCTACCTCTAGGTCCACCATCTTTCTAAGCTTCTCATTTTAAAAGAGATTATCTAGTTTTTATCATTTGTATTTCATATTCACAATTACAGTGTAAATACTTTAAAAACAGCATACCATTTTTTTCTTTGTCTCTTCAAACTATGGCAAGGTTTAAGAGGACAAGATTTGCTCATGGAACAAAGCAAGATATTGATTAAAAGTGGTTTAAGACCAGAAAGACATGTTACATAATGGAAAGAACACATACAAACCTTGGTTTAACTGGCTCCAACTTTAGGCGGTCTGTCCTTGCTTCCCTTCCTTTCTTTACAAATGGACCTCAAATATTTTTTTCCTAAAGGAAAATGGGAGATAGGGAATATATATCAGTGAAGCACATTTAAATTACTCCTTAAAACTGAGCATTCTTTAATTCACCATAAGGCAAAATCAAACTTTTATTCTATTTGATAACCAAGAGGTGTTTTAGTTGACTAATAGACCAGAAAACATAACATGATTAAAGATCTAAAAAGCAACCTCTTCCTTTAATGTAAATACATTTATTCCTTACTTCAAAACATGACTTTGAAAGAATAGCAATATCTCTGTTAAAGATGACTTAACTACCCAGGGACTGCATGAAGTACTGTAGTTAATTACATTATGCAAAGATGCTTCTGGAGCTACCATTCCTTAATTTTGGGGATAGAAGATGAATGGTGAGTTACGCGAAACTGTGAAAATCTGAAGAAAAAAAAAAACCTGTAAACTGCCTTCCCAGAAAAATGCACATACATCTGTATGTTGCATATTATTTCAGGTGAGTCACCAAACCAGACTTGTATCCTTAGAGCTCTAAAATCTGTTAGTAAACTCCAAGTAATCTCTGGTCTTGAGTTTTAAAAAATGTATGAACTTTAAGAATTTTAGACCATGAAGCAGTTTAAGAATCATGTAATACAAACTCCTGATTAAGAAGAATATAAAGAATGATGACTGAGAAAGATGAAAAGAATTAAGTAAGGCCTTACTGCATTTAAGTACAGAGAAGTATCCAGCCAGGAAGAGAATTGAATCAAATTTCCCATTAGGTCAACATTTTTTTTTAAATTGTATTTAAAGAGAAAAAAACAAAACAGAATAAAGGGTAGCAACAATACAGAATTTCAAGGAAAAAAGGAAAAGAACAAAAACAAAAAATCCTAAGAAACTATTACTTGACAAATTACATACTGACTTCTTGGAAATAGTTGTTCAATTTACAAAGTTAAAACATGTAAAGTAGACATTCAAACAGTGACACTGTTAACAGTTCTGCTCCACGATCTGACAAAAACAGCAATATGGTCATCCGTCTTACCCACTCAAATATACATGCAATTATATCAAAAGGGTAAAATTAAACACAATAAAACAGAGCAAAGTGGGTTACAAGAAAACAACGTAAGAGACATAAGTTTCAAAGCTAGACAATCAGAGATATTCACTCACTATCGTAGTGACTCTTGTTTTCTTCCAAATAGTTGTCCATATTGTCACATACAGGGAATTCACATGAAACAACATAGTATGGAATTGATCTGAGCAGGACGAGGAGGGCATTACAGGTCTTCAAGACCAGACATTAGGGAAGCCAAGAATGGCTGTCATAATGTCTCTCATTCTCCTCAAAACAGCTGTCCATACCTTCATGTGTGTTGAACTTAAACAAGACAAAGCAAGCTAAAATCATTTTGAACAAAAAGTGATAGTTTTGCTGGATTTCCCATCATGACATTATGGAATCAGCACTGGGTATTGTGGTGTTTCTTTTTCTTCACAGTCGTTGTTCATTTCAACATGTGTTATATAGTTGGTTCTCGTAAACTGTTTATAAGCTCTACACATGCATGAGTCTCTAAATGTATATCTATCATTTCTGTATTAGAGGTAAAAACAAAACAAAGCAAGATAAAGCAAAATAATTCCTACAAAAGCATGTGCAAAAAAGTCACATAAAAATGCAATACTAGGTGATCTACAA
>PVJX010023577.1:0-29099 GCA_004027295.1 Dolichotis patagonum | reverse complement strand
ATAGTGAAGATCTCTGGTTGTCTAGCTTTGAAATGTATGCTTTCCTATGTCCCATTCTGTTCTGTTTTGTTGTGTTTAATTTTACTCCCTTTTAAAATAAAATTTAAAAAATTTAAAAACAAACAAATTCAAAAAAGAAAAGGGACTGGTTGTATAGTTCAGTGATAGAGCACCCTTGAATTTAATCACCAGTAGCACAAAACAATGTACATTTTGGTAAAGTTTTTAAAGGTAGTGTAGACATAAAAAACAGTGTGACAGTCTTCAGTGTATCACTTGAAGACTTTTCACATTGTTATGGTTTGTGTCTAAATGTTCCCCCATGTGGTCTCCTCATGCGGTTATGGGGGACAGGTTTTTCAGAGGCAGCTGGATCTAGAGTTTGTGATTGGTTTCGGGTGTGGATGCTACACCGGCCCTAGGACAGGTAGCCTGCATACAATATAAGGGAAGAAAAGAGGCTTGCTCCTCCCCTTTTGCTCTCGTTGCTTTTGGTATCTTCTGCCAGCATGATTGCTTGCCCCTCTGCCTTGGAGCCAGCTGATTATAGACCGAAAACTCTACAAACTGTGAGCTAAATAAACCTTTCCTCCCTTAATTTTGGGCTTTAGGTATTTTGTCTCCGCAATGAGAAAAGTAACCAAGACACACAGAGTAGTGTACACTTGTATAAGTAGCACCAGACCAAGGTACTGACCTTTATCAGATCTCAGAAGGTTCCCTGGTTCTCCTTAGTGCTGCCACTCAAGCATAACCAGGAATAATCACAACTTGGTCCTGTAATGCCGTAGATTCATTTTCGTAAGACACTTTTAAAAGCAAACCTTAGAATACTGTGGTCATCAATTAAAGCTCTGAAAATATTTCTAGGAATAGTAAGAATCACAGCATTTTATTTGATTCTTATAAATTATACCTGCCCTCTTTTTTTGTGCCAGATCTTCCTTTTAGATAAAAATATCTTCCTCTAATTTTTATTAGGCAAACAAAAGTCAATAAAATGAGTATTGGCGGCACATATAGTAAAATGAATATCTATTTCATTCATTCATTTAATAAGCATTTGTTGTACCACTAGTGTCCCAGGCACTGTCGAAGGCACTATGGTTACAAAGACAGTTGCAGTCCTACAGCCAGCATGATTGTGGAAGCTATCAGGGTGCCATGGAACCCACAGGAGAGACACCTCACCCAGACATGTGGCAAAAACAAAACAAAATGAAACTCCCAGAGCTAGCTCTAAGGATGGGCAAATGTCAACACAGCACAGAAGGAAGGCCAGCACAGAAGGTTGAGGGGGCAGAGGGTCAATGGACGGGGCCAGATCTCATGTTGAGGCTCAGAGGCAGGAAGCTTGGCACACTTAGGAAACAGCAAACAGTTTATTCTATGAGAAGAAAGGTGGTGTTGAGAAGACTTCTGGGTTAAGATGGTAGACTGTACTAATATCAAATTTCTCTCCTTTCCGAAACCTCATGAACTGTAGTAAAACAAGAACGGAAAGATCCATAAATCTATGAAAGTAGGGAGAATGGAAGATGGCACAAGTAAAAGTACTAGAATTGAGACATTAGATGACTGAATAAAAATTCAGCAGATTTTTTTTTACTTTAAAGAGAACAAAACAGAATAAAGCCAATCAAAACATAGCAGTGAAAGTGGTACAGAACTTCAAAACAGGGCAATAGGAAATCAACAATGACCATCATAATGTATCTTGCTATCCTCACAATAGTTGTCCATACCATCAGACTTAGCAAAATTGAACAGAATAAAACCAATCAAAACATAACATTGAGGGCCAGGGATTTAGCTCAGCGGTGTAGTGCGAGGTTGTGAGTTCGATTCCTGTACAAAAAAAAAACAAACAAAAACATAACATTGAATAAATTAAAACAATAAATTGGAACAAAACAAAGCAGAACAATACTACATATTGTTATCATCAAAATAGTTGCTCAGGTTACCAGATGCAGGAATAAAACAAAACAGTAAAATGGACTAAAATACTGGCTTTCAAAAACAAGACAGGAGAAACCCCCCACAGCTGACATTGCACCCTGCCGTCCTCCACGTGGATGCCCAGACCTCCAGCCCCAGGCCTGCAGAGTCAACCAAACAGGACAAGCATGGAGCTATCCCCTTCTCCTCAGTTATGTCATCTCACCCTGAGTCCTCCGAATCAGGGTGGGTGAATGGGGGTGCTCTGCTGGTTTTTCAGCCACACACTGGTTGGCTCTCAGAAAGGTGTAGTTTCTCTTCTGGCTGGGGCTCTTTCCCACTGGCATGGTAGCCTGAGCGGACTTTTTGAGAAAGCCATAATCGAATGAAGCAGTGGGAAAAACTGGACCAATTTGCTTTCCATCCCTGGCTAGGCAGGGCCAATGCTCCCCCTCAGCCCAAAACAGCTGTAAGAAGATGGACCTTTGGCCCCAGGACCCTTAAGAATAAGGGATCAAAGTTAGGGTAGAGGAAGGATGAGGTGGGCTAGAAGAAAAATTATAATTTTAAAATTGTTACTTTTATGAAAAGTTGAAGCTTCAGGATACAGAAGTTCCTCAAGGTTACGATGCCTTTTCTCCTTTCGAGGAAACTATAAAACAATCCTAAGAGTCTTAAAGATACAGTTATCCCACAGTTTTCACCTGTTGCACGTCCTTCTTTCCTCAGACCTCCATCCTCAAAGAAGTGACATTACTGAGTGGGCAGTGAAGCTCTAAACGTCAAACACACGCAAATAGTTTACAGTCTAACGCAGCCCACCAAATGTTTAGCCTGACATGGTAGAAACACGCATCCCGGATCATCCACCTTGAGGACAGCCCCCAAGATCATGTCAAAGTAACCACCCCCACACCGTAATGCATCTCACTGATGATTTCTCCTACACCCTGCTAAGAGTATATTCCTTCTGCCTGATAAACCTCTGTATTCCTCTCACTGATTCATCTTGAAAACTTTTCCACAACAGAAGTCAGCAAATCTATAATCTACCACATGCATGGGGTGACTTGAGGTCCCTAGCTTCTCTTCGGGGAACCTTCTAGACCCTGTCCAGTGACAGGATGATTGATTACAAAAATTTCTTAGCACAAGTGAGGGAGGAACTGAGAAAGTGGACAGGGAGCCAGGCACCAGCTTCCTGAAGAGCTGGCATGGCAGGCAGCTGTCATGGCGGAGTCGACTAGGAAGTCTGACGAGCCAGGCAGGGCCAGCTGTGGGAAGAGGGACTCCTGGTGAGGCCTGTGGAGCTGTGTCTTAGTGCAGTTACTTCATCATTTATCCAAGCCTCCAGAGTTGGGCCTGGGGCCCCAAGAGTCAACACAGTCAAAATATGGCCAGAGGGGTGATGTGTGAAGCAAAAAAAAGGAAGTAGGGTCTACCCAGAGATTTTTCTCTAAAAACATGTAAATTGCCTTTTCGAAGTAGCGGATACTGCCATCTCCCTATCCAGGTCCTTTACCTTCCATGGCACGTGACTGTCTAAGTCCTGAAGTGTTTACCCAGGGCTTTCTGCGGATGCTGGAGCCTGCTCTGCAGGCCTGCCTAAGTGGGCGCTATCATCCCTCCTCAGAGCCCAATTCTGTTCAGCCCATCACAACCAACACTAATGCAGCCTCCTTTCCCAGGTACTGTGCTAGACTCGGGCGCACAGAGAAACCTGCACACCTTCCAGCTCACACTCACTGAGGGCGTGATACTGAGTGCTTTAACTGCATTCCTCTTTCCATTCTCACAGCAGCTCTTTGAGGTTGGTTTCATTTTACAGATGTGGAAACTGAGTCTTAGGAAAAATAAACACCTTCATAAATCCCCTGGCTTGTAATCAACAGAGGTGGGGTTCAAACCCAGATCAATCTGGCTCCAAGACTCTTCAACTAGTAAGAGACATTCTCTGCCCGAGGAGGCCACAGACTAGGAGGTGGGCATCTGAGCAACATCATTTAAAACACTACAATAAAAGTAAAATGGGTAGGTATCAAGTTTTCATTCACTTGTTTGTCTTCCTGCTGACCGGAATGCATTTGATACTGAACTAAGGAGTCCCCACACCATCCCTGGATTGCTTATGTAAAAGTCTCCACTTTTAAGCCATCGTTATTTTGGATCTTTTACAGCAACAGAACTATTTTAACATACTACTTCCCAATGTTTTTTACTTCATAGATGTGGCATCTGGAAAACAGGAGGCTTTATATGGCACCAGAAGGACAAACTCAAGATTTGAGACAGTTGAAATGAGAATGCTACAAAACTTTAGAAAGATAGTAAATATTTAATTAGAATAAAATTTGTAAATAACATTTTTTCAAAAATTTTAATGAGAAACGAGCTTATTTCTGTGAACATGTTTTTTTTACATTAATTTTGGGTTTTTTTTTTTTTTTTGAGACTGGGTCTCACTGTGTAGTTCAGGCTGACCTGGACTCACTAGGTAACCCAGGCTGGCCTCAAACTAGCAGCAATCCTCCTGCCTCAGTCTCCCAAGTGCTGAGATTACAGGCATTCACCACTACATTAGATTTTATGTTGAAAGGGTTACAAAATCCCTGCTGATGTTTTTATAATTATGCTTTCTTCAAATTCACGATCATCACTATTGACAAGAAATTCTGCACAAGACGCTGAGAATGGCAGCAGTATCTGTCACTTTCTTTCAATGGTCAGAAATGCCTTTTTTGTCCTTAAGAGAATTTGGAACCTTTTAGTTTTCCTTTACAATGCAGCTGTTCTCCCAATATAACATTTCTGCCTTTTCTTTCATTAACAATATGTAATGCTGAACTTCTTGTAATAATATAAAGGACATTAGAATGGACTAATACTTTTATCACATCATGCCAACTTTTTAAATGATGATGACATTTTCTTCAGGCATACACAGACAGTGCCCTTGTAGTCTTACTAATTTTATATAGGTTTCAAATAATAAAGCCAACTTGGCTCTCCGGTAAACCATTTGTAATTTTGCTTCTGAAAAAGTACATTGTTCTTTAAATCCATAAATGTTGCAAGCACATAGTGATAGAGAGTTTGACTTTCCTAAGATTACTCTCAGGTCCAGTGATTTGCTGGGTCTCACAGGACACAGAACAAACATCACATTCACGGTTAGTTACAGTTTTTGCTTTGTTTTGTTTTTGTTTTTTAAACAGTGAATGAACACAGATTACAGCCAGTAAAGGCAAACAGTGCCTAGGTGAACTCCAGGAGAAACCAGGCTCAAATTTTTCATTGTTCTCCCACGGTGACACCAAATTCTGCCAACAATGCAAACACAGGCAAGGTGTGGTCCAGCACAGGAACTTACCTAGTTTTGATGTGCAGCGTTTTTGTTTGTTTTTGCGGTACTGGGGATTGAATCCAGGGCCTTGTGCATGCTAGGCAAGCACTTGATTACTAAGCAGCATTCCCAATCCTTTTTAAAGTTTTATTTTGAGAAAGAGTCTCAATAAATTGCTCAAGCTGACCTTGAACTCACAATCTTATATGATAAACCTGTATTGAGACAACTAAGTTGAGTTGGGACCACCAAGGAACTCATGGTTTCAGGGAAGCCCCAGACCCCACACTGTGGGGTCTCCAGAGTGGAGACAGCGGGAGAAACCATCGCTTCTACCTGGAAGAGTCCAGGAATGCTTCGTGGAAGAGGCCGCATTTGACACTGAAGAAGTTTTCCGGAGAAAAGGCGGGTGGCAGTCCTATGAAGACGGCCAGCACGCACGATGGCATGGTTCCCGGTCTGTCGCGAGAGTAAAACAGATAAAGACTGCGGCAGGACCCCGAGGGCCAGGAAGCCAGGGAGTCTCGTGCAGACCGCGCAAGACCTGAGCACAGTTTGTCCGGCAGGCAGTGGAGAGCCGGCGGCTGCGGTCACGCCAAGGGTGGCACAGAGGGAGTACAGGCAGAGCTGAGTCTTCGCAAGTCACCCCTGCTGGTGACGCAGGTGAGACTGCGAGGGGGAAACCAAGGGCTGGGAAATCCGCTGTGGGCTGCGGCCCTGCAGTTCGTCGCCCGCTCGCAGCGCCAGGCGCGGAGCTGAGCTGTTGGCAGCAGAGGGCGCTGTGACCTAGGGCATGGGCCTCCTGCAATCCCCGCCGCCTGCACGGGTGTCTCGCCTAGCTAGAGCTCTGGCTTCTGAAAATTCACCTTTGTGGAGGGCCATGTCCATGCGCGGGAAGCTCCTGGGAACATGTGAGGACCACAGACTTTCAGGACCCACTGCAACCCGCTGCTCTGACCCCATGCTGCCAGGCCCGTAGGGCAACCAGATGCAAGAGGCACCCACAGCGGAGTGTTACAGAGGACTGTGTCCTGCAGTCCCGGTCGAGAGGGTCCCACTCAGAGAGAAGGGTCCCAAAGGTTCCCTGATGAGGTAGTCAGCCAGAGAGCGGCAAGAGGGAAGGCTTCCACATGGAGGGAACGACTGTGCCACCGCCCAGAAGAGGGACAGCTCAGTCTCCTGTTACACCCCAGCTCCAAGAGACCTAATACAGGGCCTCCACCTTGGTCCCACTGAGTGTACTCTTAGCACTTCTCTCTGGGACAGGTCTCAGGGTTTTGACGTCGTCCGCACAAGTTGTTCTATGTAATTCATAATTCATTCATTTCCTACTACTTATTAATACACAAATATATATATATATATATATATATATATATATATATATATATATATATATATAACTCAAAGCAGAGTTTCTGATTAGCATGAGATGTCCAGACTTCCTGTTTTGAATTAATAATGATAGTAACTATCATTTGCCTAGGGTTGACTCTGGGCCAGGCTGGCTGCCAAGCACTTTATGTGTACCATCTCCTTCAATCTCCACATAAAGTGGGGGTGATCTTATGCCTCTCCCATTGCCCTGAGAAAGAAACTGACAGCAGGAGAGGTTTAGTCCCTTGCCCCAAAGCACATGGCTAGATATGGGCCACCCTAGACTGGCCTGCCTGCAGAGAAACTTGACCCGAATTCTTCCCCTCATCTTGGGAGTAGTGCAGTTCCAGCCCTAAAGAATGATACCTAGCCTGTCAGCACCTACAGTCTTATCCTGAGCAAATGCTTAATTCTTGCTTTGCATTTAGCAATACCAGAATAGCTCATGGTACCCATTGCTATCTTGGGAGTTCCCTGGGGTTCTGGAACTCCAGGTCAGAATCACTGAGCTAGTCCAACCTTCTCTCTCCTCCTCCCATAGTGCCTCCTCCACACCGCTCTACAGAGCAGTGCGTGGAAGCCTTCGGGGCGGGGCGGGCGATGCCATGTAAATAGCCTTCCACGGACCCCTTCAAAGGATCTCCTAAGCTCCTGAAGCCAGAAAAGGGCTCCATGGTCCTGAGGTCATTATCCCCATTTCCTCCCTTTTCTCTCCCTTCCCAATCTCCCTTGCTTCTGTCCTTGTCAAGCATCTTCCGAGCCCCTGCTCCGTGACAGACCCCTGACATGAGGACACAGAGGCAAGTACATGTTTCATGCCATTAGTTCAGTTTCTCTTAGGCTACAGAATGGTACTGCTGCATGCAGTAGTTTTGTGATATTATGAAGCTATCTCCACCACCAAGGTAGTTTCCAACAGATGTCACCAGCAGCAGCAGCTGGAGCCTCACCCACTGGCACACAGGCTAGAATGTGGCATTACCCCCCCTCCACGCGCACACACACCCTCCCTCTCCACTCACTTCTCTGACTCTGCACTCCATTAGCCCTGTAGAGGATGGTGGCCCCTGCTCTCCTTTTTCGCCTCTCTTGCCATTCATGACTGGTTGCAAATCAATTTTCTCCTTTGGGCCAGTTTTATAGCCAGGCTTCACTACCTGCCTGGTAGCAATTTCATCTTATCCTTGTGACACCCTGGTTATGACTCAGTGACCAAGGTGCCTTACCTATTCAGGGTGGCTCTGGCTGCACACTTATGCTCCCAAAATGTCCCGGGCAAGCACAAACAGCCCCTCTGGCTCTCTTGGCTCTAAAAGGAAGGCAGGAGTCTTTGTGGGAAGTCTCTAGTAGTCAAGAGAGGGGAATATGATCCAGCAGAAAAGCCGATTTGTTTCTGGTATTAGAGTCTTCTGTCCTTCAAGACAGTCTTTGAGTGATCAACTGATGTGTAAATCAAAGCATCAAAATTTTTTAACTAAATGTTATATTTTTAATAGAAATGATTTTTAATACTGTTACAAAAGTAGTATACACTCACTGGGAAAAAAAATCGAGCAACAGAGAAATTAGATGTTAATTTCAGTCTTTACATTCAATCTAAATCATTGTTAACATTTCATTGGGTAAATTTCCAGGTGTGTATAATCACATATAGTCAGATGAATATAGAAAGGTATGTTTTAAAATATATGAATAGAAGTGGGAGAAAAACCACTGTAAAGTACACATTAAAATATAATGAAATATTAAAATATAAGTATGTTATAGCATATGTTATCTGTTAATAATATGTTACATATATATTTAAAACAAGTGTTATTCAACTTGCCCTTTTTTTCAAGCTGGAATACTAAGTTGTGGCCATCTTTCCACGTTGGCTCTCTCTTCTTCTCAGCTCTATAAGATGAACATACTGTGTCATGAATTGCTTCATCTTTTGCTAATGCACCGTATTTCCAATCTTTTATTATGATTAATTATACTGCCCAAAGGCGGAACTGATTCAATCAAAGGGGACATAAGTATAATTTTTTTTTTGAGACAGGGTCTCACTATGTAGTTCAGGCTAGTCCTGAACTCACTATACAACTCAGGCTGGCCATGAACTCCCAGAAATCCTCCTGTACCAGCCTCCTGAATGACAGGCTGGAATTACAGGATGTGCCATCATGCCTGGACTATAAATTTTTGATAGAAAGTAATAAACTTCTCTCCAAAAGCAATGTACACCTGCACTGGCTTGTCAGTAGAAACCCACTGGCACGCTAGTCAACACTTAATGTTTTTTAATTTTTATAAAGCTGGTACCTGAAAAATAAGCTGCTATTTAAACTTTGGATTTGTTTTTCCATGGAGTTACCCTTACTTTTTTTTCTTACTGAAAGCTTTATTGTCATTTTTTCCTCTTATGTAATTTTTTAAAAATTTGATTTACATATCAAGGTTTTAGCCCTCGTCTCTTTTTTTTATTTAGAGAAAAAAAGCAAAACAGAAAAAAGGGCAGTACAGAATTTCAAAAAAAAGAACAATAAGAAATCACTAGTTGATAAATTACCTATTGTCATCTTAGAAGTAGCTGCTCAAGTTACAAAATCAAAGCATAAAAAGTGGACAGTCAAACAATGACAGTACAAACTATTCTGTTTGATGAACTAACAAAAACTTAGTAATATGATTACTGTCTTGCACAGTTAAACATACATACAGTTATATCCTTTAGAGTACTTTCCATCCCTTTCATTATTACAATATCTATTACACATTTTGGATCTTATTACTCTTTCAGTTTTTTATTATCATTTTTTATACTAGAGAGACAATACAATATTTACAAATGTGAATCTGATTTATTTCATTTATGAGGCTAGTCTCAAGTTGTCTCCATTTACCTATAAAAGCCTCAAGGTCATCCTTTTTATAGCTGAGTAATATTCCATTGTATAAAAATACCACACCTTTTTCATCCATTTCAGCTATGCGGTTGATGGGCATTTGAGTTGTTTCTAAGATTTGGCTATTACAAATTGCTCTGCTATAAAAATGGGTACACATATATTGCTGAGACATAACCTTTTCAGTTTGTCTGGGAAAATATCCAGGAGGGGAATAGCTGGATTGAATGGACCCTCCAATCCTATTTTTTTTGAGGAATCTCCATACTGATTTCCACAGTGGCTGAACTAGTCTACACTCCCACCAATAGTGGAGCAATGTTCCTTTTTCCCTGCAGCCTCGCCAACATTTGTTATCGGTTGATTTCTTGTGGCAGCCATTCTTTCCAGGGTGAGATGAAATCTCAGTGCTGTTTTAATTTACATTTCTCGAATGACTGGTGATGGTGAACATTTTTCCATGTATTTATTTGCCATTTGTATATCTTCATTTGAGAAGTGTGTTCATCTCAGATGCCCATTTTTGGAGAGGGTCTTTGAATTGGGGAGGGGCTTAATGTTTTTCAATTCTTTGTATGTTCTGGATATAAGTCTGATGGACTGCTGGCTAAAATTCTTTCTCATTCTGAGGATTTTCTTTTCACTTTGTTGGTGATTTCACTTGAAGTACAAAAACTTTTTAATAGATAAGATTCCAGTTATTGATTCTTTGAAGTATTTCCCATGTGGTTTGTGTTTTGTTCATGAATTCTTTGCCTACCACTATGTCTCCAAAATTTCTACCTACTTTGTCTTCCAGTAGATTTAGTGTTTCTGTTTTAACACTTAGATCTTTGATCCATTTTAACTTTAGTTTAGTGTATGGTGATAGGCATGGGTCTAGTTTCAGTCTTTGGCATGTGGGAAGCCAGTTTTTCCAACACCATTTATTAAAGAGGCTATCCTTCTGGTGAACATGTTTAGCCCCTTTGTCAAATATTAGGTGGCTGAGAGTCTTTGTAGTTGTGTTTGTATCTTCTAATCTGTTCCATTGATCCTCAGGTCTATTTCTTTGCCAGTACCATGCTGATTTTATCACCGTAGCTTTGTAGTATAATTTCAAGTCAGGAATTGAGATGCCTCCTACCTTGCCTTTGTTGCCCAGAATTGCCTTTGCTAGTCTAGGTTTCTTCTGTTTCCAAATGAATTTTAGAAATGTTTTCTCTACATCTGTAAGGTATGTTATTGGTATTGATTGGGATTGCATTACATCTGTATAACAGTTTTGGGGAGTATGGCCATTTTCACAGTGTTGGTTCTTCCTAATCAAGAGCAAGGAATGTCTTTCCATTTTCTAATATCCTCTTCAATCTCCTTTTTTTAGCATAGCATAATTTTCAGCATATAGGTCTTTTACATTCTTAGGTTGATTCCTAAGTATTTCCTTTTTTTAGATGCTATTGTGAAAGGCGATATTTACATAATTTCTCTCTCAGTGAGTTTTTTTTTTTTGTACAGGAATGCTATTGATTTTTGAGTGTTGACTTTGTATCCAGTTACACTGCTGAATTTGTTTATTACCTCTAGTAATTTTTTAATAGAGTTTTTGTCTTCTATGTAGAGTATCATGTCATCTGCAAATAGTGGTAATTTAACTTCTTCCTTTCCTATCTTTATTCCTTTTATTTCTTTCTCTTGTCTGATTGTTCTGGCTAATATTTCCAGAACTATATTGAATAGGAGTGATAATAGTGGACATCCCTGTATTGCTCCTCATTTTAGAGTGAAAGCTTTCAGTTTTTGTCTGTTTAGTGTTATGTTGGCTGTTAGTTTGTCATAGATGGCCTTTATCAGACTGAGGTAAATACCATCTATTTTGAGTTTATGTAGGGTTTGTATCATGAACAAGTGTTGGACTTTATCAAAAGCTTTTTCTGCATCTGTTGAGATGTAGTTCTCATCTCTTAGGTGGAAGACAAATCAATTTTTTGCTAATATACATATATTAAATGTTCCTTCTTAGTGTTTGTCATTTACTTTGTTACATTTTTCCCACAACACAAGATCTGTCTGTCTTTCTTTTAATAACTTCTGAGATTTGTGTCTTGTTTTGGAGATTTTCTCCACTTCATATCATAAGTATGAAAATCTTTTCTGATATTTTCTTCTAGTATTTTTATGGTTTTATTTTATATCTGTGCACATATAATCTATGTGAAATTTATTTATTTCTAACTCCCTGGTTGCAGGGAGTTAGAAGTAGTTTTTTTCCCTCCTAAATAGCTCATCAATTATCCTAACATGTATTTTCCCTTGAAGTTCTGAAATGTCATCTTATCATATTCCAGATTTTCTTATAAGTTTGAATCTATTTGTTTATTCTTTTCCACTTATCACTCCATCATTACTTTCTGAGCCAGTTATACACTTTGAGCATTGAAACTCTTAATATGCTCATACTGTTTTCTAAACCCTTCTCATTGTAAGACTTCCAAGTCTGGTGAGCTGCATACCCTTTGTCTGGATATGTCATTGCCTTTTGAATAAACCCAACTGGGTGTGGGGATGTAGCCCATTAATAAAGTATGTGTTTAACATGCACAAAAACCATGCACAGGACTGCACTAAGAAAAACCAGTAAAGTCAAACTGTCTCCTCAAGGTGACCCTGCATCTCTCTGCCATGTTCATTTATTCATTCCATGAGTGCTTAGCACCTACTCCGTGCCAAACTGTCCGTGGGATCAGCAGAGATGTCAATGCTTAACCCTTAAGGATATGATTCCCAAGTTCCAGGGGCATTTTACTGTGAGGGACTTTTCAGGAAGCCATGCCCAGGTCCTGAGTCTTTCAGATGCCTCTGAGCCAGGCTGAGCCACGGCCAATGACAACAGAGTCAAAAGAAGGTGAATTTTAAATAAACCCAACTTCCTTTCCGACATCATTAGATCCTTATCTGGTTCAGGCTGTTCCCATCAGATAAGAAAAAGCCAAACTGAGGAGGGCCAGGAACTATGAGGTCCTGTGAGCTTTCAGAAATGGGGTTTTTTGTTTGTTTGTTTGTTTTTAAAGGGAAGGAAAGGTAAGAAAACCAAAACCGGGAAGGCTAAGGTCTAGGAGGTCTCTGGGTTCTAGCAATGAAGAGGTGGATGGGGTCAGTCTGTTTGTGTGACTGGGAGCATAGCATCTGCATGCTCTGGGCTCCACTTCACAAACAGGCCTGGACAAACAGGTGCCCTGCTGGGAGCTTCTCTTCTACACGGTCTTACTTGATCCTCAGAAGGTTCTTGCAGGTGGCATCGTTCTTCCTGGTTGACACAAGAAAACCAAGTTTCTAAGGGGAAATTGACAAAACCAAGGCCATTCAGTGAGAGGAAGTAGACTCAGCGGAATCTGAATTTGCTTCTGAGTCCCTTACCCTGGCACTTTTCCACCTGCTTTGCTATGTGTTGGAGATGGTCCAGCTTCTCCCACCCCTGGTCTAGGCCCTCGCTGCAGCAGAAATCAGGGCTCACAATGGACCCAGGCCAGTTAAGGCAGTGGGTATCTATCCCAGGACAAACGGACCATGCAAGGGACCAGAGAGATCAAAGTCAGGTCCACAAGAGGAGGAGCCTTTGCTGAGGAGCTTTGTTGTGGGGGCGGAGTGGTGCATGACGATGCAAGGGTGACCAATGCATGGAGCTGGGGAAAATAACTCCCCAACACATGCAAAGATCTACTCTAGGTGGTTTAGGAACTTAAATTTCAAAAATAAAACTTTAAAACTCAGAGTAGACAATATAGGTATTTACCTATATTTAAGGCGAGGGGTAAAGATTTCTTAAACAAGCCTAAAAGGCATTTACTACAAAATGCAGGATTGATAAACTTACTATATTAAAGTTAAGAGCATAGACACCTTAAAGAAGGTGAAATGATATGTTATGAGAGGAGTTAAACGAGAGGAGAAAATCTCAGTAATATAAACAACAAAGGTATAGTGTGGAGAGTCTGTTCGTTTGCTTGTTTGTTTTTTTTAAGACAGGGTCTCACTGGGTAGCTGAGGTTGGCCTCGAACTTGCAGTAATCCTCCTGCCTCAGCCTCCTGAGTGCTGGAATTACAGGTGCACCACCATGCCCAGCTGAGAATTTATAAAGAACTAAATTCGTTAAGAAATAAAACTTTAAAAAGAAAGAAATGACATGAAATGAAAGTGGATAAAAGGGAACATACAGCAAAGAAGTGTGAAGAGATGGTTGAGGTTGGTAGTGAGCTAGAAATGCAAATTGAGGTCTCAGTAAAACACTATTTAACATCCATCCAATCTGCAGCATTCAAAGTCTGATAACACCAAGCCCTGGAAGGGATGTGTACCCCGAGATATTCTGCACATTGCCAGTGGGAATGTAAGTCAGCAAAACCATCACGGAGAAGTCTGGCTTGGAGCTGAACATTCACACAGCTTATGCCCCAGCAACCTTACTCACAGCACTGTTCATGCAGCAAAACCAGAAACCATCTGGGATTGATTGCATTATTTGTTCGTAATTATTCATTCCCTCTTCACCCTTGCCAGGCTGTGTTGGCAAAGATTCTTCCCTAGCACAGCCGCCTCTCAGCTCGCAGCGTGAGAACTGGAAATAAATGGTCATTGCTCTAAGCCATTGAAAATATTGAGGTTGTTTGTCCCTTAGGAGAGGCTGAAAAATATCCACCCCTGAGAGGAGAGTGGTGAATAGAAGTGATAAGCTCACACACAGCACACAATAGACAGCAATCAGGATAAATGCACTACAGAGACATGCCTCAGATAGGAATCCATCTTACTGCTCTAATGGTAATCAAGACAAGTGGATCTCAAAAGATTAAATACCCTGTGCTGTCCTTTTGCAGAGTTAAAAAAAAATGACTAATGTTAAAAATATACTTTTATCCTGTAATCCCAGCAGCATGGGAAGCTAAGACAGGAAGATCACAGGTTTGAGTCCAGCCTGGGCAACTTAGTGACTTAACTGCAAAAAACATTAATTAATTAATTAATTAATTTAAAAAGATGAGGATGTAATTCAGTGGGAAGGCCCTGGGTTCAATCACCAGTACCACAAAGAAAAAAAAGTACATAAATAAAGTAAAAAATAAAAGTATGCTTTTAAGGAATACACATAATTATTACAAATTAGGATATAAAATGGAAACAGCTAGGCATGCTATTGTAGGAAGGAGGCTGAGACAGGAGGATGGTAGGTTCAAGTCCAGTCTAGGCTAGATGTCAAGACCCTATCTCAAAAAACAAAAGAAAATAAGAAATGATGAACACAGGATGTGAGGTGATGGGTTCTTCATGTGCAGCAGGGGGAGGGCCCCCTCATCCATCAGCACAGTAGGTAGCATGCTTAGGTCTCTTATACTTACGGGACCCACAAAAATAATCTGTTTAAAAATCAGGAGAAAAGAAAAAAATCAGAATTGACTTTTAAAGGAAATGTTTTCACATATTAAATGCATATTTTATACAGTACCAATGCAATCATAAAATACACATGTGTATACATAGATCTATATATGCATGCAGGTGTATGTTAGGGGCTTTGCATGTGTAGGGAGAGGCTCACAAAGATAAAAGTGTCCAGGATTCATGAAAGTAAAAATGCAATGTTGAGGTGAACCAGGCATAGCACAGAGAGCTTATGGCTATTTATAGGTGATGGCCACAGTACTGGCTTTGGCTTTAGATAGCAGTATTATTTAAAAAAACTCTACCTCAAGTATAATATACATGAACCAATGGAAAGAGTGTGGCATACACCAAAAATTATGACAATCTAATTTGTGTGCTTAATTCCCCTCAGAAACAATCAGTAAAACCATTAAATGGTGACTTTGTAAATGCTTCCAAATAAAACTTGTCAAAATATTCACTTAGAGATTTGAGTCTGTTTCTGTGAACATGAATTTTCAGATCAGATGTTGTTGTGTCCTGGTCAAAAGTTTAAAAATAACTGCCTCTATAAATTACAGCCATTTAAACACCACAACTGAAATTTTACTCAAAGAATGTAACTGTGCTTTCCCCCCACCTTTTTTTTTGTCATAAATGAAGTTGTCTGAAATGATGTAAGTGGGTTTTGAATTCCACAGAACTTTGTTGTATCAAGTATTTCCAAATACTAATGAGGCTCTTACATGCAGAAAGCTCATTGTTAGAGCACTCAATCTGCAGTTACCTTGAGTGTCACTGGAAGGGCATAGCCACCAGGATAGATGTGGGTTTTGTGGAAGGCTGTGGCTGACACAATCTCAGGGAGGGGGTGGGATGTGAGAGGTTCTTTAAGAAAAAGATGACCAAACACAAGAGTAAAATTACCGTCATAGGAATAACACTAATGGGCCTAACTCTTCACCCTCCTGTGCCTGCAACTTTGCCATGAAACCTGGCACTTCTGAAGCAGAGTGTATTTTCCCCTTGCCTCTGGGCTTAGCTGTGGGATTTGCTTTGGCTAACAGAACTGGGTGAAAGTGACAGTAAGAATACAGGTCTGGTCATCTTGTACTTTGCCATCACCATGAAAAGGACACTCCTTGGTGTGCATATCAGTCCAGGTCAGAAAACAAGAGACACACAGACCAGAGTCATCCAACTGGCACAGCCCCAACAACCTAAGTACCAGCTGATACAGCCTAAATCTGTAGATCTGCGGATCTGTGCAAGGAAAGAATTATGGCTGAAACTCCCTGAATTTGGAATCAGTGTGTTACACAGCAGTGTAGTACAATAGCTAACAAGTGTGAGTATAAATGTAAAGGTCAATTTGTAACAAAATAATACGTCATGATTGAATATAAAATTTTAGCAGCTAACAAATAGCTTGGAAGTCATAGAATACAGAAAAACCATTACATTCTTATTAACTGTCTGCCTGATATTCCCATATAATTTCCTACATTGGGCTACATTTTCTTTGGTTGCTTCTTTACATATATAACAACAATTTTGTAATTCTGTGTTTCTAGAGAGAGAGGAGAGAGATGATTCAGCCTTCCCTCCAGCATAGTGTATTGAAACAAACCATGATAATTTTTTAAAGTTTATTCTAGCTTCAAACATGTTGTGTAAATTTTTTGGGTTGTTGTCAAATGTGCGAAAACCTCTGTTAAATTTCTTTCAGAATATTTTAAATTTTCTTGTGCAATGACTAATCCTAAATCTTCTTTTAATTGGTACTCATTATTTAGTTTGTCATTTATACCCTTTTGACATAGTACATTGCATGTTTCGTGCTTTCGTAGTCAGTTCAATAATCTGTGTCAAATCAGCAAAACATTTAAATATTTTTTCCAAATGTGTGAATATGATCTACTCATTTTTAAAATTACCAGAGACTCCAGGAAGCACTTCCTACCTGCTTCTCAAATTCATCCATTTTTCTTAAGTTACTGCATCTAGAAGAATCAAAAATATTTTAGTGACCATTTTCTTCTATTTTTCCATTAATTTCAACTGGTTTCACTTTTCATTTTTATTGTGGCTTTTGTTTCATATTCTGTTAAACTTTAAATATGCTAGTTACTTAACACAAATTTAAAGATGACAAAAATATGAAGGCAACTTAGATGTTTTTGAATCCGAAATCTGTTAATTTCTCAATTGTCTTATTTAAACTCAAATATCTCTCCTTCAGAGAGGCCTGGGTCACTCAAATCATACAACTCCTCATTTTGTTTTAATCTTGAGTCTACTGTCTTTCCCTTTATGGCACTTGACACAACGTCGAATAATGACATGATCTCTCCTGGTGTCTTCCATATAAATTAAGGAATTGTAGATCCCTGTTATGTCTCCAATTGCTAGAACATTGACCAACAACTAAGTGCATACAATTTATTAGATGAATGAGTGAATGAATGAATCTCCTAAATGACACCTGAGTGTCCCTACTGTGATTTCTGTGAAGATGATTTATCCACCACCAGGTCAATGGAAGCCATCACTGACTAAGTCTACTGTGGCCTCCACTCTGCTAACACTCCTCACGGGCAGCTCCTTTGTACTAAAACCATCTTCATTTGTACCATCTTTCCCATAAAAAATATTTTAAAAGACCAGTCCAGCACTTCTCAATAATAAAGCACAAGTAGGGCCAGGGATAATAGCCCGGTGGCACAGAGCCTGCTGGCAAATATGAGGTCCTGAGTTCAATACCTAGTACAAAAAAAAAAAAAATGAATAAAGCACAAATGATTTTTCTCTCCCCAACCCTAAGTCTCTGTTGAACCTATGACTATTTCACCTACTTTTGTATTCTTAATATAGTGCGATGTGCCTGAATGTGTTATTTTTACTCCCCTTAAAAGATTAACCCCATCTGCAGCCTTGAACTCAGCATGTCCCTAACTGAAGCCCTCGTGTCCCCACTCTGGGCAGCGCATCTCCTGCTCATCTGCAGTTGCGCAGAGCGTGACTCCAGTGGTCCCCAGCACCTTTCCTGCCATCACTGCCCATTGCGTGGGTTGCTCCTTTCTGGGAAGGAAGGCACAGTGGGCGGATGGACTGGCATAGGCAGAGCACGAGGGCGGGAAAAGGAGCAAGAGCAGTTCTGCAGAGCATGAACAGGGATCCACCATCAAATTCATCTGGGGAATTCTGGATTGAGCAAGGTTACTTATCCAGACTTTTTCCCGAAGCGTTTCTCTGAATTATGCATATGTGAAAGTGCCTTGGTCCACAAGACAGAGATTTATGAGTGACATTTCTGAAGTGGTTTATTAACTTGACTGCATATTTGTTATAAAGGGATGGCAGAAAAGCAGGAAGGTAGAATGGCTTGAGGCAGAGGAAGCAGACTCCAGATGCCCAGCTGAGGAATTCTGACCTCATCTGAGAGAATGCTGGAAGAATAAAAGGTTGTTAAACAGGATGGTGTCATTCAGGGGCTGAGGGCTGAGTCTGTCTCTGATGCCAGCAAGGGGATGATCCAAAGACAGAAGGAAGGAGCTGGGCATGGTCACACAGTCCTGTAATCCCAGCACCCAGAAGGCTGAGGCAGGAGCATCACCAAGAGCTCAAGGCAGCTTGAACTACATAGCAAGTCTCTGTCTCAAAAGAAAAAGAAGAAGAGGAAGAGGAGGAGGAAGAAGGCTGACACTTATTGTGGGCTTCTAGGCTCTGTGCTGTACTAGCAATATACACACATATGCACACTGAATCTTCACAATTCTGCAGAAGTAATGTTTTTTTCTACTCTGAACATAAGGAAACTAAGGCTCAAAGAAGCTTCTGAGCCACCTGCCCCAGTGTAGAAAGTGGCAGAGCCAGTGCTTGAGTCCGGCCGGAAAGCAAGATGGTGACCTGGCTGGGCAGGGGTCCTGGGGTGAAGGAGAAGAGCGGGACCCTGAGGCTCTGGGACTGTGGCTTCTCCAGGTTGCTGCTCCTGGAGTGAGTCGAGCCTGAAGGTGCCTGGTATGAAGAACCCCAGAGGGAAGCTAGCAAGCTCCAGTGAGCAGCACGGTTCCCTCACAAGCACACCCCCTTGAGAACAGAATGGGAGGGCCCAGCGGGGTTGCAGAGGGGGACCTTTCTCTGCTTCTTTCCCCCGCTGTCTACCATATGAAGCTGGACAGTCATGTTTCCA
Organism: Dolichotis patagonum; assembly: GCA_004027295.1. Taxonomy (NCBI): domain Eukaryota; kingdom Metazoa; phylum Chordata; class Mammalia; order Rodentia; family Caviidae; genus Dolichotis; species Dolichotis patagonum. The sequence continues at coordinate 9,957 of PVJX010023577.1, read as the reverse complement.
GCCAGCTCTCACCACCCTTCTGGGTGTTCTGAACAGATCTCCCCCTTCTCCAAGCCTAGATACACCCCCTGTCAAGATGGTCACTGTTCTCCTCCCAACTTCCAGTTCCCTTCTCGGAACTCCTGTCCACACCCGTGCTGTGTCATGGGACCTCCATAGGATTTCTGGGAACTGCCTGTCAAGTATCTGGCCAGCCTGGCCTCATCTCACCTCACCTCTCAGAACAGCTCTTCACCGCACTCACCGCTGAGCGTTTGCCGGGAGCTCAGGCACTGTCCCGAGAAGAGCTCTGTCGTCACAGAGGCCCCACCTGAGGGGCAGATGCTACAGTGACCTCATTTTTCCCCCATGAAGGCTTCTCCGAGTTCTCACCGGAGTAAGATTTGAAATCAAGTCTGTCTCCACAATGACCTCGCTCCCATCCACCCTGTTTCCTGTCAGTCGCTCACTGACTGACAGGCCCATGCCTGTGCCTGCCACAGCGGCCATGGGGAGGGGACAGGGCAACCGACTTCAGTTCAGTGGAGGTGTGAGTCTTCATTTGGTGACATCACACAGTACAAATGGCTTTACCCCCTGAATCTCGGCTCTCTCACCTGTGAAGTGGCCCTAACAGGACCAGCTCCACAGAGTTGCAGGAGGAGGAGATGACATCATGCATATCAAACTGCCTAGCACAGTCAGGATCCATTTTTCATGGTTTTAAATCAAGTTTCTCCCAGAATGCCCTGCATCTTCCCATGCTCATTTCCATAGGGCTGCAAAGGGGATCCAGCAAAAAAATGAGTAAATAAAGTGATCCTGAGGTTGTTTGAACTCTGGTGCCAGAGGTGTGCTGTTTTGTGGGTCCCTATATGGCCTTCATGACAGGGTTGCAGACTGGCATTTACTGAGCATATAATTAGCTTGAAGAACTTCTCTGCATACTTTCCCTACACAGCTCTGGACTTAGAGCCAGGATTTGAACTGGGCAGGTTGACTCCACAGCCCATGCTCTTGACCACTCTATTCTGTTCACTGGGTTTAGTGTAAACCTCTGTGCAGTAGACTGTAGACTGGGTAGTAGGGCCATGAACCATACCTCATCCAGGGTCCAGCACAGGCCAGACCCTGAGGGAGCTTCAAGAACTTCATTCATTCATTCATTTGTTCACTTATTCACTTTTCATTTAAAACCAACAAATATCTATGGAGCACCTTTGAAATGTCAGGCACTGTTCTAGGAGTTGGGGATAAGCAATGAAAACCCTAGAGAAGACCTGTTCCCAAGGCAACTACATTCTGATGGGGATCCAGGCACTCCATAAGGAAACACATGCACAAGCAAGAAAAACATCAGTTGAGAATTCACGCAGATTTAAGAGTGACTGTGTAGCTGCTTTCAGTGAAGGGTCATGAGGGCCTCTCTAAGAGGCTGACATTCTAGCTAAGACATGGCTGATGAGAGAGAGCCAGCCATCTGGAAATCAGCGGAGAGGGTGTGCAGACAGAGGGACCAGTAAGTGCAAAGGCCCTGGGACGGGAGCAACGTGAGCGTCTCGGGGAACAGAAGGAAACCCTGAGTGCAGGGTCAGCTGGTAGAGGAAGGCACAGGACAGAGGCCACATCACAGAGGCTTCACAAGCCAGGGGGAGGAGGGTTTTGTTTTTCAAGATACAAAGGGAAGCCATGGGAGGATTTTTAAACAGGAAAATGACATGATTCAATTTTTTAAAAATGTATAGTTATTTTTAGCCTTGATGTAGATTTATAGAAAGTACAGAGAATTTTCTCTCAGCCCTCTCCCCCAATCCTGTATTATTAGCACCTTGCATTAATGTGGTATGTTTGTTCAACAATACATTATCATGAGCTAAAGCCCATGCCAAACCAGACGGGATAGCTTCACTGCCCTACAAGCCCCATGGGCTTCACCTTCTCAGCCCACGCCCAAATTCCCGGCAACGCCTCATCTGTTTACTATCTCCTTACTTCTGTCTTTTCTGAAACATTCAAAAATTCATCATAAAGTATGTAACCTTTTCAGATTGGCTTCTTTCACTTGATCTGATTTTTTAAAGGACCCCATTGTCTGTTTTGAACAGAACAATTGGAAGGGAAGGAAAATACCCGATGTAAGCCAGTGAGGCGATGAACCAGTCAGAGCTCCGTGGCGTGGAAGAAGGCAGTGAACTCGGGACACAGTGCAGAGTGGAGCTGTGGGGAGCTGCTGCTGGACAGACTGCAGGGAGGTCATGGACAGACATAAGTGAGGAGCACCTCACACGGGTTAAACCAGCCTGGAGGGAGTGGGCCGTGAAGCTGTTGACATCACTGTGGCTGTGAAGGCACTTCAATACTCTTGACTTCCTCTTAGAATTAGAGACACGGTCCGGAGAGGTCCACCAGCAAGCCTAGGACCACACGACCAAGCTCCCAGCTCGGCCTAGGTGACAGACTGCCAAGCTCCTCCTGCAGGGGCTGCCGTCAGCTGCCCACTCCCTGTCCCTCCAATGCCTTTGTTAGGTATTTTCTCTTCTTGGTGGTCATTTTGTTGCATAATCAATAAACCACTAACAGAAATAAAAGGCTTCCAGATTTATATAGTGCTGACTCCCTGCCTGGAAACCCTGCCCCTTTCCCCTGCTTAAAACTCTCCTGGCTTCTTATCACACTGGAGGGGAAGACAGCCTGGCCTTGAACCCAACAAGATGGCTTGTTAACCTACCCTGACTGCCTGGTTATTCGGTTTATTTTCAGATATAGAAAAGCCATCGGCATTTGGGAGTGGCAGTAGGTTTCTTGGGAGGCAACAGACCCGAGCACGAGGAGTTGAGCAGACTCCTGGTGTGATGGGTGGATCGGGAGGTCTCTGGGGACGACAGCAGGAAAAGCCTGCTGCTACAGGGGACACGGTGGGCCCAGAGGCTGCCCTGTTCCACTACCCTCCACACCCAGAAGGCACTGGACGGCCCAAGCTTGGACCAGCAGGGTCCCTAACTCCCCTGGTTGTACAGGTCTTTGAGGAAAGCACAGTGCCCTGTGATAAAGCAGCACGGGAGGGGTGTGACCCTGTGGCTCTCAGCGAGGGCAGCATCTTTCAGGGAGAAGGAGCTGTTGGCAACCTCCAGGTGGTCTTGGACATCCATCCTCAGCAACCTCACAGCTCTACCAGAGCACTTTCCATATGTTTCTCCTGTGTCCCGTGTCTGTCTTCTTGGACGGTGGACTCTGAAGGTTATGCGCTTGACTTTATATGGGATGCTGCGGCAGTAACATGCCAGTTGCTGTCCTCTCTTCTCCTAAACTAATAGGGACTCTTTTTAGCAAGGATCGTGGCCTCCCAAGGGAATGACATGCTCCAATCTAACTTGCAGCTGGATGTGATCGAATCCTGCTCAATTCGTAGAAATAAAGGTGGTGTAAGCAACTTCGGTCAGACCCTTCCTAGAAAGGCCCTCCCCTGACTGGGGTGTGGGCATGGCAGTGTGCACTTTTAGGTCGTATGGGAAAAAGTAACTTCCTAGGAATGGCAGAGCCATCAGGTAAAGACCTAGGGTCCCTGACAGTTTGAAGATGCCATATCAGCCTTGAAGTGGTTCTGAAAGTCGACAAAGCCTCTCTTTTTAAATCTTCCTGCGGCCTGATATATCCACAGTAATACTCATGGCTGACTTACCTAATGCTCAATAAGTTATGGTTGGATTATTAAATCAATTACAAAAAGAGAAACCCTCAATTCCATCATTTGACACGTTGACTGTTTGCATTTTTCTTCTCAGCTCTGCTTGACATGCAGATGATATTTTTAATAGAGACATAATTAGAGCAGAAATAGAATTTTTCTATCTAGCATTTTTCCTGTAACAGTAATTGCATAATAAGTATTTTCCACGTTAGGTCATATTATCATCATTTTAAGTGGGAGTGTAATTTTCCACCAAAGAGATCAACCATAATTTATATAACCACTCCCTTATTGCTTGATATATACATTTTCTCCGTTTCTCATAATTACAGAGAATGCTGCAGTGAAGTTGCTTATAATTCTAGTTTTTAGCCTCTTCCTTTTGACAATTCACTTGAGAATGGGACTGTGTTGTCTTTTCTAATGCCTTAGAAAACCCTTGACCTTCACCAACCACTCTGAAGCTTTATAATTTCCAATTAAGTTCTGAGCAATGTTGACAGCAAGATTAATAATTACAGTAGCGACAATGGCCCATTACTGATCACTGTGTAATGTGCGATGCTGGGCTCTTTTTCCTTATCTGCCTATCAAAACATACCGATTTATCTGCATGGCAGGGCATGACGATTACTGGGAAGCACTTATTCTAAAGCCATGCTGAATTTAAATCTCAGTTAACAGCCCCTTCCTTCCCCAGTACTGGGGATTGAACCCATTCACAATGAGCTCTATCCCCAGGCTCAGGATGGTAAAGGGACCTAGCATGAGTGAACAAGTCTCCTAGCAGGATGGGAAATGCCCATCTAGTGACTCACAGTCCTCTCCCAAGCTGCCTGGGAGAGTGGTCCGGGGGACTGGGAAGGGTCATGCTGTGACAGGACAGTCCTGAGTAGCACTAGCATTGTGCTTACTTGAGGTCCCTTAAGGCCCAAGACACAAAGACAGGGCTGGGATCCAAGATGGATCTGTTGGAGGAGCTTTCCATGCTGCCCCGGAAATAGCCCAGCTCTGCCGCTCCCAGTTCTTGCTCTGTACCGGCAGGCAGATCCCAGAATAGCTCTTTCCTACTGCAAGGTGACCTAGTTAGCAGGCTTCTCTTGTCATGTGAGGTTGGCTGAGGAAGATATTCACCTGCCTCTTTCTACCCAGAGCAAGCCCAGTTCAGCACTTTCCTCTCCCCACTCCCCGATACAGTTCCTGATTCTTTTAATATTCTGGGAATGGGTAATAATACATTAGCAAGGGCTTCACGGCCTCGAAGCACATTCACAAACAGCCTCCCACTTGTCAGAGCAGGCCAGGGAGGGAGGATTAATTATTCTTCCATTTCATAGCTGAAGAAATGAAGGCACAGAGAGGGTAGAAAATATGAGCAAGGACACACAGCTCAGAGGAGGTAGAGCCAGCATCTCGACTCGGGTTTCTGAAGCCGAGACCAGTCAGTTGTCTTTGCGGTGCCCTGAGCTTCCTAACCACAGTGCCCCTCTCTGAGGAGCCCCCCTAACTGAGCCTTCCTCACCTATCCGCTGCCTACTATGGATCTCCTCCAGCACCTGGCTGTAGAACTGACTGCCCAGGTTGCATTCAGCCCCAGGGCTCCACTGGCTCAGGCTGGAGCTGGGATTTGAGTTCCAGCATTTATCAGCTCTGTAACCTCAGGCAAGTTGCTTTAGCTGTGTTGAGGCTCAGTTTCCGCATCTGCATTAGAGTAATAATCAGACCCACACCCTAGGGTTGTTCTGAGGAATAGTGAGGTAGTGTACATTGGGTGCATTGTGTAGTGCAATGTGGTGTACATTGGGTAGTGCATTGGGTGCATCCTGAATGCACCCAAAAGACAAAAAGTGGAAGACTGGCTAATACCAGCAAAGCATGATTATCCCAAAGACCTTTAAGCCTTTTCTAATACCATTCATTGCATCGCACATCTGGGGAAAGAGTTATGTATAGAGCGACACAACCCCAGGATATGGCAACTTTTTTCAAATCACTGGGCCCCATTTTGCTGGGTGACTGGTGGCTCCCCAGAGTTGCAGAATCCAGCTCGGTCTCCCCTAACTGTCATGGCAGGAAGCACTGCAGAGGAAGGGAAGCGTAGAGGCAGTACCCACCAGCGTGCTGCCCTGTCCCAAGCTATTTGCCGTGGAGCCTCTCCTTCACTGTACAACTGGCATGGCACACTGGCAAGGAATACAGAGAAGAGCAAGGCGTCCACCCTGATGTCCTTGGAGAGAGGGCGACATGGAAGAGAAGATGAGGAAGGAGATTAGCAACAGGTTGTGGTCACTGAGGACCATAACCAAAGAGTTTAAAGGCAGAAGTGGCTGCAGGCCAGTGAGAACAGAACTGGCCTTGTGTCCACTGTGTGTACACTGTCCTTCTAAATCCTATCTCCACCACAAGAGGCCACAGTCAAGTTGCTTAACCACTAGCCTCAGTTTACCCATCTGTAAAAAATGGGCACAATCCAAACTTCATGGGGAGATGGTGAGAAGCAGATGAGTTGCACACCCAGCACAGGGATGGGGCATCCAGGGGAGCCAAGTAGCAGTCTGAGAATTGGAACTTGAAAAGTCTGGGCAATTAAATCCCACAACCAGAAGTAGCATCTTAGGAGTCTAGAAGGAGATTGTGGTCTGGAGTAAACAAGGAAGGCTTTAGAATGGTGGAATTCAGACATGGAAGGCAAGGATGGGGAAGCAGTCAGACAGCAGGCCCAGCAGGAGGAGGTGGAGGTGGGAATGAGCCAGGGAACTCCATCTCATGGCCCCTTGCTGGGTCCACATATGTGTGCACATCACCCCTCCCCGTGCCATGGGATTTTCTCCTGAACACTGTATACGTTCTTTGAGACGATACCATTCAGTCTGTTGTGTACACATTTATCGTCTGATGACCCCAAAGACAGTGAGACCCTTGAGGAAGGGACCCTGGCTCACCCTCTCTCTTGCTAGAGCCATGGGGTCCCACCACAGGTGTTAAGTGAAGAGGCGGCTGAATAGCAGTAGAGGGCCCGGCCAGCAGGTGGGTCACACAAGAGAAAATTAGGTAGTTTGATGCCAAAATGGAGAAACGGTGAAGTCCAGCCTAACGAGCTTGAGTGGCTTCTAAAAAGAACCAGAAGAACCCGTGACAAGTTGGGCACCATGGCACATGCCTGTTGTTCCAGCTACTCAGGAGACTGACGCAGGAGGATTACTGGAGCCCAGGAGTTCAGTAGCCACCTTCGTGAACAACCAGTATTGAGTTGGTCAGCTTCCCAGACTTAGATGACTGAGAGATGGCCCGGAATCAGTTACGTAATGTGTTCCTCGGGTCTCTGGAGCAAGTTCGGGGCTGGAGCTAGAGGTAGAGGCCCCAACAAGCCACATCTCCTGGCCCTCGCCGTGCTCCCACCGGAGTGCAGCTCTGTGCGGTGGCTGACATTTGGGTGGAGCCTTGCAGTGTGGGGAGGTTTTAACACTGAGAAACCCGGGACCAGACCTCCCACAAAGAATGTCACAGCAACCAGATGCTGGGCAAGGAGGCCCAATTTGAGAAACAAAGGGGACACTTTGAGAAGAGGACAGGATACAGAAGCCCCTCGGGGAGCAGGAGGGGTGTTCTACCCCTCGTGTCCCTCCAAGGTCCCCAGGAAAGGAGCCATGGCCTGGCTGCTTCCTACCTAAGCACGTCTCCTTGCTCAAGGACACAGAGACTAGGAGGCAACATGCCCAACAAAAGGATATTCTTCGAGCCATGATGGGAATCAATAGAGGCTTGTTTTCCCGGCTCCCTGGGGAGCAGGCAGCACGCTGGGCAATGGGGGGGGGGGCTGGACCGATGCTGGAAACACCAAGTCCCATGCTAGGCCAACCTGGAACAGGGCAGCCATACTTGTAGCTGGGAGCATGCCAGACCATGGCTGCAGGCTGTTTGGAAAGATCTGGACTAGTGGTGGCAAACCCATGGCACTGGTGCCACAGTGGGCTGCTTGTTACCACTGAAAGTTCTAAAAGTTCTCCATCACTGATCTGGGTCATGCTCCTGGTCACTCTGCCTGGAGGGCCTTGCCTTCCAGCTCGGCCCATGGTTGGAGGAGCTAGTCCCCAGATGTCCCCCTGCCTGAGGAATGGAACACCAGCCTAGTACCTAAGAGCATCAGGCCCATCTTCCCCGTAGGTGAGGCCTCTGGGGCTAGAGGGCAGGGACTTTCCCACAATGCCTGCAAGTTGTACAGGGACTGGCTTAGCCAACCCAAAGACAGCTTGGCTTTGTGAAAATAGGACTGATTAACTGAGGAGCAGAAGACCTGATCCCAGGTCCCAGTTCTCCCAGGCTTGGTTTCCTCATCTGAAAGATGGGTTCATACCTCACAGGATGGGTAGGACATGCTGGGTGGATGTGAAGGGGCCTCCATGGACAGAATGTTGTCTGGACCTGCTATGTGTGCTGCAAAGAGGGTCTTCACCACGGCTCTGAAGAGAGGAGTCATTCTTATAGGCACATGAGTAAGCTATTATTTCTCTCATTTTTAAAACAGCAACAAATAAAGACCATTCTGGACTTCCCTTTTTCAACTTGTCCTTTCATCCTTTGCTGTGAGAAAGTGGGGTCCACACCGGCATCTCTGGTCTCTCCCTCCCTTCTAGCCAGCTTCTCCCAATGGGCCTTTGGGTCCACCATACCTCTCACGCCATCTTTGTTGGGCACCTCATGCCCTCAATGTTGCCAGATGCACTACCCCTTTCTTCCCTTCCACTCTGCTTCTCTCCCTGCCATGTCCTGTCATTTCTCCTCCCTCCTTATCACGAGGAAATGGCTGCTAGAAGAACTTCCTTTCCCCCAGAGTCCCTATAGGGGACAGCCTTCTCTTTGTGAGTGGTCCATCGGGCTAGGAGTCAATATATGCACCAATCGTTATGCCATGGACAGGGCTACATTACATCAGATGTGACAAGTGAAATCACACATTAGCCGAGTTTGCCAGGAAGTGAGTCTCAGTTGGTGACTACCATAGCTCTGCTGTGGGCGTGTGGAAAGGAACTGGCCCCTGGACCAGGGCTTCAGTGATAGCAATGAAGGGCAAAAGGAAAACACAAGCCCCAGAAATATTTAGGAAGTAGTCATAACAGGATTCAAGGAGGATTAGAGGACAAGAATAAAGGTCAGCAAAGACCCTTGCAAATACCTCCCATCCATGCCTAACCAGGCCAGGCTGGCTGAGGTGAGAGGAGAACAAGGAGAGCCTGTGGACAGCTCTGGCCCCAGGGAAGCAACACAGATTACAGGCATGTGCCTTGGCCTGGCCGCAGTCCCCTGGGTTCTCATCTCTTCCAATCACTTGGGCAGGGGTACTTGAGACCAATCGCTTGGTCTCTGTGATTCTATCCCGCAGCACTAGGGTAGAAGGCTTTGTAACAATGGAAGCAACGCTTGCCCCTCTAAACAAAGCAACAGCTTTCTCCAAGGCCCACAGGAGACTCACTGGCTCAAGTTCAGTGGGGTCCCTTGCTCACCCCTAAATATCTCTATCATTCCCAAAGCTCCTCATTCTACAAAGTGATGTTTGTTCATGTTTTATGAACAAAGCATCTGGACCACAATCACTTGACTTGCTTGCCTAAAAAGCACGTTTCAAGGCCATGACCCAAAACTACAGGATCCAAATCTTAGCAAATAGCCTAGGAACCTGCCATTCAGAAACTACTGAAACTGGGAACCATGGCCCTAAAGCCTTTCCCACAGGTCAAAGACAAGGACGAAAGCCTGAGGTTGGCAGAATAGGTATGTGTTGAAATTCACACTTGAGTGTTAACAACTTCTGGGTGGTTCTTTACCCAGACAACATCTTACTGAGGGATCTGGTGGGGTGAGGTAAGGAAGAGAGAATCAGAGGAAACTAAGAAAAAGTAAGTCAAAAAACAAGAGAAGGAGCCAGTGATAGCCATGCAGGCCATGAAGAGAACCAAGATGTCAGTCTGCCACTCCATGAGCCAGCAGCAGTCATGGGCCAGGAAGAGAACCAAGAAGTCAGCCTGCCCTTCCCATGAGCCAGCTGGCATATGGGCTCTAAGACAAGGAGAGACCCCATACCTGCCACACACACCGTGTAGGTAACCAGCTGATTTGGAGGAACACGTGCTGGGATGATAGCAACTGAGGTACAAAAACAACTTAATGATTATATCAGTTGATTGACTTTGCAGGCCTGAGGCATCTGTTTAGAGGATAACAATGTGCAATATAGTAACTCTGGGGATTTCCTTCTGTCTTGTTTTTGATCTCCAATATTGTTCTTGCTGTTT